>JBCFXI010000969.1:22344-86954 GCA_038496175.1 Ampulex compressa
GGCCAAGCGTCGTCATATTGAAAAATCACTTTGTCGTATCTATTGACGTACTCTGATCATTTTTTTTCAATTCTCGGTTCAGCTGCACTAGTTATTGTCGATAAAGATTACCTGTAATAATTTCACCAGGTTTTAGTAGCTCATAATACACCACACCATCTGGTCTCACAAAATACAGAGCATTAGCTTCGAACGATGGATATTCGGTTTTGCTGTTGATGTTGGCAATTGGCCAGGCTTGCACTATGATTTTTTGTGCTTGGAACTGTCCTAATGTATCCATTTTTCATCATAAGTGACGATAAAATGTAGAACACTCTTCATCCATTGCCATTGAAGCAGCAATTTCCACGAGAAAACGTTTTGAGATGTTTGTTCGCATAAATTCGTCTGATCCTGAATTTCCTTGCTTTTAAACCATTTCTGCCGATTTCAAATATTCAAAGACGGGTATTTCGGTTACATTTAATGCTTCTGCCAGTTCCTTAAGTGTGTAACGTTGATCTTCATCCAGAAATATTTTTAATTCTTCGTCTTCAAACTTCTTTTGTCCGCCAAAGCATTTCCTGTCTTCCAAATCAAGTTCTCCGCTTTTCATTCGGCTAAACCACTGCACACTCACAAATTCAAATCAATGCAGCATAATAATTATAAGCTTCTTCTCTTCTCAAAAAAATCGACATACTAAAGGCACTAAAAAAGTATATTGATTACACTTCAGTTCAATGAAATATACCGATTCCTTAAACACGATGACAATGCTTTCGTATCAAGTTGCTTGCAGTACGAGCCAATGCCATTAAGCGCTTATTACGTCATCTATTGGAAATACCTGAAAATTAAGCGGGGTACTCGATAATAATTACTGCCAACGCTCTACTACGGTAATACAATATCTTACATTATCATATACTTTCATAGCGTGTAAACCGTGACGTGTATAGATCCTCGAAACTACCGCACGATGAAAGGGCGTAAAATATATCGTGGTGGAATCGGGAAAAATTTCCATTGAATAAGGGAATTGGAGCATAGCGTAATCGAGCACGGTTGAATTTCCAGCGGCACAATGAAACGCATTTAAATTTTCCTTCTTTAATCCCTCCACGGCTTCGACTTTTAGCTCTCGTGAGAAGGGAATATTCTGGAACTACGTTGCTCAGTTGCTCATACATCGTGCAGTATTTAATTTCTTCTTTGGCTTGCCGGGCATTAGCGAGAAACAGCAGTTAGCGCTTCGTAAGCCATTAAAATTCCTCTTGAAACGATGCATTTCCGCGAAAATTGTTGCCCTTATAACGTGCTGGAGAGTGGTAGTTCGGTTTAGTAGTAGATTTTATCTAATAAAAGCCAATCCAGCGTTGCGCGAAAGGTGGAAACGACGTAGCTAAAAGGCAGCCCGGCAGTAACCGAGGAGGAACACCTGTCAGTCCGGTTGTGCCAAGGAGGAGAAAAACGTGGGGGCGTGTATGCGTATATGGGAGAGTGGAAGAGGGAGACCCACCATAGTTTATTTTCAGATGTACGGGGAACAGTGTGCGCGTAGGGTTATGGTTGAAAAATCTTGAAGTCACTTCCGCGCGAGCAAATGCTCTTACTTCCGCTAGCTATCTCTCGCCTTTCCTCCAGAAATGTTGCCTGCAAAACGTATCCCGTTGACGAATACTTTTTGTCTCGAGATGTAACTTAAAAACAGTATTCCCGGCGTCTAACAAATATATAAATGTGCACGAAAGAAACACCTAGTCTCGATTTTTAATATACACCAATTGTTTTCTCACAGTGCCTCGTAATGGCTTAACATTTGATATTAATATTTATCTGAAAACGAATACACAACAATAGTTATATCTATAAGATCTACCGTAGTTAGAATGTTCTTCAATTTCTGTCAAGTGCTTCTTTTTGCAGTTCTAACACTTCTACGCCGATCAGGACATTTCATTTTGTAGATATCGTTTGTAATACAGATTCATTTGTAAATATCGTTTTAATGTTATAAAATCCTATTTCTTTTGATGTAACTGATATACCCCACGATCGTGCTTCACACCGTGTAAGTAACCATTTGTAAGTATTGGTACATTCATTTTAAATCCGACACAACTCTTTATAGTCGACGTATATGTACCTCATCCATTATACACACTGGACTTGCCGAACCGGTAGAATTTAACTTTGTAAATATACGGAATTTTACATTGGAAACTATGTTGTTCTTATCTGTTCAACTGCTCGGCGGTTCCTCTAGCTAATACCATTGTTAAATATTTTATTCAACTATTTTTGTGTACTCTTAAGCTACTCCATTTAATTGTGTTTTTTATACAGTTTAATAAATCCATATCCGCAGAGGGCTACTGATCAGATGACAGACGAAACGTCAACGGCGCATCTTCATCGATACTTTACTGCCCGATGTAAGATCAACCATATGTATTAATAATTCTTTAACATTATCAAGCTATACTACTATACTACAATATATAAATTGTATTTTCTTCTTTTGTCCAAAAAAAGCTAAGACTTTTAATTAGCAATGGTAAAGTTCTGAGATTCAGGAAATGAAGTCTATTATCTTTAGCCGCCCTAGGTCTGCGGGCGTTTAGCACTTGCTCGAGACAGCGATGCAGGGTGCAAAGGGCCTCCATCTGCTCAAAATTCAGGAATGTTGATTCCCGTTAATCAAACAACGAATATAACTCCGCCGTAAAGCCGGTGCTCGACTTGCCGTCAAGTTCAGTTTCCCTTGGAGCCTCTAATTACGATCAAAGCCCTTTCAGAGCGTCGCGAGTAGGCGTGCATCCCGTCCCGTGAGAGATTTTCATTTCGTCGTGGAGCCCCCCATAAAATATGCATCACTTGGCGCATCCACAATTTTTCACTGGTATAGAGCCAGCGCTGTCTAATCTTATCCAGATCTCTGTACACATGGCTAACTTGTCACATCTCTGGTTCGAACCTAGCTATAGATGATAACCCTTTCATATATTTTCTTTAAGTCGATAAGTGCACGTTCCAATCATGTCCCTGGTGTAACTTAATATTGCAGCTTATAAACATTTCTTAATTCATACCGGTTGAATTAAATGTTTTAATACTTAACGAACGAGCGCATTTTTCTAGAACAATGACCACTAGATCGAGGGAGTTTTAACAAATTAATTGCTTCATTACTAGAGCGAGAAAGGTGTATAATTAATTTTCAGTAATAGTAGTGTAAGAGTTTATGCTACGTCGGTGACGCGGCGATAGCAAGCGATTTATTTTGATTGCGATTGGGTTTCGAGTTCTACCTGCCGTTGGGACGACGCAGCGTGATATATAATGTAAAAGGGCAGCAGCGGGCCATGCTTGTCCTACCGTCATTGAGAACGCTTGTAATTCCTTCAGAGCGAATATATACATTTCTTTTTCTTATATTATTGCGCCCTGTGTAATAATTTAAACGGCCTTCGGAAGTCTCCCTAGTATCCCTGATGTTTTATTGTTCTTATTCCTGACAAGCTTAAGAAGTGGGATAACCTCCTACAATAGGTAGTACATGAATAGATATGCCCATACAAAAAGATACTAAAGTGAAAATTACAGAAAAATAATGGGGGTTGAAATAAACAAATAAATGTATGTACGTAGGGATTTTACATCATGTCGCTTGTATGGCGGCATTAAATTTTCTTGAAATATTTATAATGTCACGAATATGGCGCCATTCGTTCGCAAAGGGTTAATTCAGACAAGTTCCCATGAATTCATGTTTCATACATTTTAATCTGGCGTTATTTAAAATTCTAGGCTTTCCATAATATATGACGTAGAATGCGGAAAAGTATTTGTGGATTGGTATTTTTGCGTTCCAGATAAAGGGTCTTTTATCGATCTGTGGTCCAGGTGTAGCCCCAGAATATAATTGAATAATGAATGAGTTTTAATTCGTAAAACTTTGGCATAAAGTGACAGCGCTACGTTCTACAAAGGCTTTTTTGCGGCTTTTGGTGCAGGTGTGGCTTGAGATTAAGTGCTTTTAGGTTGCCTCTTCTAGCTCTCTTGAAAATTCACGGCTTCTAAACAATGGCGCTTAGAGCTTCTAGACTGAATGATTATAAGGCTCGGGGTAAAGCTAAAGCAAAACGGAGGTAAAATATATTCAGGAGTATGCTAGACGTGCAGATGCTGAAATCCGTCCTACGATCAATTAAAATGTCAAATTCAGTTATACTTCAGATTGTTTAGAACTGAAACTGTGCGGATTCCTAGAGTTTCATCAGATTTTTTTTATCGAACATCGACAAGGGATGCTTTTCGAACAAAATATTTGAATATATGATGCAAGCTGCACGATGACCAAGTGGAAGTTTCAGCCGCAAAGAACTTCTTGACACGAAAGTTTTTCCTTGCGCGTATTCCTCGTTCTGACTTACCCGCTGCAGAACGACTTATCATTTTGAAATATCACCCCGAGCTACTTCGTATCGAATTATTCTTCACAAACTTTTCTCTCCGACACTGGCGAATAGTGCATTGTATTCTTTATTTTCGCTAAGATTCTCTATTGCCAGAAAGTTTGCGTTGTAACTTGAATTCATAGTGAAAACTTACTGAACTACTTAACTGACAAATGGAAATTGACTGACAAAACGCAGAAAGGAACACGCACTCGAATGTAAATTGCAATGAATTCGTTAAATTTCCTTAAAAGCCTGCAACTGTACTTTTGCTCGACCTTCCTCTCCTTTACCTACTCCCGGCTATGGTGGAAGATCGAGGTATAAAATCTCTATCTATAGGAATTTCCTCGTTGACTGTTTATAAGGTTCGCGTCCCCCGGCACTGGGAAACGAGGAACCAGTTGTTTAGTTAAGGCACCCCATAATTAAGTATATTTAGACTACAAAAATATATATTTCCAAATAATTAAAATACATTAACATTCCTAGAGCTGAATCGTTCAGCACTGAGTCATCTCTATAAACACGCATGCCAACGAAGTTTAAACCGGTATTTCGACGCTTAGTGTTATCGACACGTCCTCTACATGCAATGCGCTATTCTAATACAATGTTTTATGCCACTCTACGCCTGGTTTTATCAAGTTTTTAATCCATTTCGCATTTAAAATACTACTGAGCCATCTTTGTGGATCGCCAGATTAAAGGAAACTGCAATATCTTTTGGAACTCGTGAACCTGTGGGGATTGCCCCCGTACACGCACAGACTGCAGGTTACTTAGAACACTGCACGTGCGAAGGCAGACATGAAGCCCCGGTCAACTTGCAGAACACACTGAATCATTAATTTGTTCCTCGACCCCTGAAGGGGAGAAAGGAGAAGCTGGAATACGACGGTGGAGGTGCCAAGCGGCAGAGACAGGCTAGACCTGATTTATCGACTCTACGATCGATTTATAAACTGCACAGAAACTTATAATCATGGTCGGTGTAATACATATCGATATACACCCAATTCTGTTTCTACACAAACTTCTTGTACACGATACTGATCTAACACGAATTAGGAAAAAAATTTAATCCTCTTTATACGCGACTTATTTTGATTTATCACGATCGACCCAGAGTCTAAGAAGAAAATTTTGCTTTACTTTTATTTTTATAACTGTGACATTGGAGATATTTTTTTACACAAAATTTTTTACACGTGTTCTTCGGGGATGTATCTATCGTGTAAAAACAGAATTAGGGGTATGTGGTTGCATTGTTTATAAAAACAGGCTAATATAATATTATGGAACCTAATACAAGTTATCGTTAGTATAAGAAAACGGGAAAGGAGGGTGTTAGCTTTAAACATTGAAAAAATGTCCTTCAAGAAGAAACTTTTGCGTCTGAGTGAAATGTTGCACGAAAAAAGTTTCTTCTTGAAGGACATTTTTTCAATTTTTACAGCTAACACCCTCCTTTTCCATACTTATATTAGGTTCCGTAATATTATATTCGTCTACTTCTATGGCCAATGCAGATAAATACATCGATATCTATTATATCGATCATGATCGTAAGTTTCTGCGAGGTTTGTAAATCGCACGCATGTTGATCGCAGTATTGATGAATCAGCTCCAGCCGGTTCTTGCCACTTGGCACCCCCACAGTCGTATTCCAGATTCTCCCTTGCTCCTCTTTAGGGGTCAAGGAACAAATTAATGATTCCTAGTGTATGAGACCGTGCACTACGAGCTATCTCGCCAAAAATGATATCTGACTCTTGTCGCCAAGTCCACGTCTTACCAGTCACGACAGAACAATCGAGAATCGGTAAAGCAGGTAAACGTTAGTTGAGCTTTCCTCGAGTCGTTACGTAAGCCAAAAAGCGATGTCAGGACGCTATGAAGCCTTCTACTGTGTCATTAGCCGCCAGTATATCCTCTCCAATAAAATGAAAAGACTTGATTGTTCTTTATTATGAATTATCTTTATACTGCTAGAAGTACTAAAGAACGACGAGCAGAGCAATGCTATTTATAATACATATGCAAATGAATTCAGTGCAATAAACTCTGAGAACAATGCATTGTAATTTTGCGTTTTTGACTACCGCGCGGTCTTTGAGATTAAATAACTTGACTAGCCTGAACTCTGGCCGAGATGCCTATGTATTCACGTTGGTTTTGCTTAAGGCGTTACGCAAAGACATGTAAAGACATGTAAACTGCTTTCTTGCTTAAAGAACTATTGTTTTGATCTATTTAAATACACGGGATTCAGTCACTCGGTTCAAGAGCGTTATCAGTTCCGGGACCAGGCGCAGAGTGATGCTCCGCGGTGCTGTATCGACCTTCTTCGATTATTGGTGAAGTGGGGATCGACGCATGCGCGTTGCCGGTTGGTTTGGGCGGAAATACTTTCTTTGTGGCTCCCGACATATAGGTTTTTCATATTAAATTCACCCTTTTGCAAATGAAATTCACCCTTTTTCAAATGAAATTCACCCCTTTTCAAATGAAATTCACTCTCTTGCAAATGAAATTCACCCTTTTGCAAATAAAGTACTTTTATATATATGTTATATTTAAAAAGCATCAAATAATTTCTGCTTTATGACATAGTGTTATGTTAAACTCTCACGCTTAATTATGATAAACGAAATATACTGGCGATGCGAAAAATAAAAAAACCTTGGGACATGGGCCAATTAACCAAGACAATAATGATTGGTGCAACTTGTTCATTCCTGTCTGACGAATTCTGTAGATTCTCCTTCTTTAATCCGATCAAGAATTTCGATAATTCTATTCACTCCGAGAGCCGCAGGAATGATCGAACAACGAATCAAGTTTTTGGCAAGTTCGTGCCTATGTTTCGAAGATCCGATGGTATTATAAAAAGCGTGGACCGTAACAGTAACACTGCGAAATGTTGATTTAAAAACTGGAACCTTAGCTCACTGTAACTGTTTTCGTTCTTATAGTGTGTGTATTTAAGGTAATGTAACTTCCGGTATGCGTGTACTAAGTTGTTTACTAAGTTCATGAAGCACCCCTATTTGTCAACAGTAGAATTAAATTTCGATGTCATTTTAATATTTCATGTCTTATAAGAAACTCAATAAAAATTTCAATATTTTTTTGCAATATTTGAAATAAAGTTCTGGTTTTTAAAAAGCTGTATGCACAGTGGATGGCGCATTCACTACCAATGCTACTTTGTGAGCAACGTTTGGAGCGTTTTTAACTTTAAAAGTCTTTTTATTTTTAAATCTTTAGTTAAAAATTTTAGTTTAATGTCTTGAACTTTAGTGAACTAAAAATTTTAGTTTAAAATTTCAGTTTAAAGTCTTTAATTTTTATAGTGATTTTTACAACTATAAATTCGCATTTTTGATTTCCGTTCAGCGAACTTATTGAAAAATCCAATAAGTTGCCTAATGTGTACTGATCACTTAAATCGTACCGGCTCATTTCATCGGCAACCGATTAATGATTGCGACTTCTGTAAGAAAAATATAAAAGGTGTATGGAGTCGGTAATATAAAACACAACTTGCGTTATCTCGATTGATTTCGCGTCAACTTGTAGAAGCCGAAAAATTTCAAGTAAATTTGATATCAATTTTGACCAATCATTTCAAGAGAATTTTTAATGAAATACTATAATACGTATAGTACATTGATAATGTAATTTATATAGTTTTTAAGTTAGATAAATAATATTTCTATCGGTTTGCTCAATTTCCTAAACCGTACTACGTATGAAACTCTTAAATCGTACAAGTACGATTTAAGAAATCACGCTGAAAAATATCTAAGCCTTAGTTCGCTAACATTTAATCTTACTATATTTCCTTTTTGAAATTTTAAAGCTTGAAAGAAAGAAAATATGTTTGTCTATTTTTTTTTGTTTGTAATATTTTTAACTTTTAATGCTTTCTCAGAGTTTATTATTTCAATTTATTATAGATCATATTTTTTATAGAAATTATTCTGTTTATTTGTATCGATACTGTTGTACTTCGATGGAATAAAAAAAATTAATCATATCAACACATTCTAAAATTACACAAATCGCCTTTTCCATTTTGTTTTAAATGTAGAATATTTATTTAGAGGGTTTCTGCAAAGATAAAAATATAACTGCAAATAGCGATTTTAGTAAAAATGTGCGTAGTGTAATAGATATATAAAAAATCCCTTAGGTGGTACGATTTTGGCAACTCTCTCCTATGTGACATAGCCCGGCTACGTAACCTGCATATCCGCAGGCAGGGCCAGGCATATTGGGTCGTCGTTTGAGAGGTTCCATCTTGGCCACTGAAGGAAAACGACTGGAAGTGAACTAGAGCGCACGGTGGTATCGACATTATTGCAATGTAGCCCACGATCAAATTATCGTTTCATTGTTGCCTTTTCTTCATCTGCAGGAAAGGCGAGCGCGGAAAAGTCTACTAAGGGGCAGTTAACAATGAATCAATATTATCATTCTAATAGCGTAAGTAAACAGATAGCGCCGCTCGCTTTGATTGGCTCGTTTGACAATTCTATACAAACTTCAGGAAAGGTTTAAACGTAGTCTTTGTCTTCGTTGGCTACGTGACTTTCGTATGTCGATTACGCTCGAATAAGCAAGATTTAGTGCCTGTTGTAAAGGACGAGGCGAGGTGCGGAGAAGGCAAGGCAGATGAAACGTAGCAGCCTATCACTTTGAGATTTTACTTATGTAAGCCGATTTAACATCAAACAAGTCTGATTTTATAAAAATACTGGACTTTCTGGTCTATTTGCTTCTCCCGATGCAATGAGAAATCACGTCTCAGAGGCGAAAAAAGTAAGAGAGAAGAATTGCCCACCTCGTTACTCTATACTTCAATGATGTTCATTCTGTTATAATCGCTAATCAGATAATTGTACAATATTTAATAGCAAGTCTTAAATGTTTTATAGGAACAGACAATCAAACATCGTCGCTTATCAAATTTATCTCCATTATTTAGTGTATCTATCATCGCAGACTGAAAATCTAGCTTAAACAGATATTCATCAGCGGTATTAGTGTAATATTTCATTTGTCAAGATGAAGTAACATTGATACACGAGTAATGAATTAAAGCGATTAACAAGTTGAGCGCGGCGCCAGTCCCCGGGGACCGACATTGAACTTATCGTTTGGCCGGCACCGATCCCTGGGCCCAACAGGATTAAAGTTAAAAAGTAAATGTAGACATTTCAATGAAATTTACTAAAACGCTCTAAACAAAAATGTGCCTTGGATTTACATATATTACAAAACGTGACAACTTTTTTGGTAACATTTTTGGCCATCTTGCGTGCAAGTAGTTTTGAATTGTTATCATAACATCCCGAACAATATCTTCGGTTTTTATGTACGTCTCCTTCCTTTTTGAGCAACTTATAAATTCATCTTTCAACTTGGATTGGAATTTCCTCATCTAGATGCCTACCCAGTGCGTGAAGTCGCTTGCTTTGAAGTTGCGGATCACCCTGAACCATCGTATCATTTGAGCGCTCGCTCGGCTGCCAGCTGAACGGAAAGGACAGCAATTTCGGCGTCGCGCTCAACGTGTTAATTAAATCTGCTGTTCAAATATTGACGCGTTCCAGGTATTAATACACTCGTACTTATGGTTAACACGTTCTGTGCCAAGCCGTTTTTATCCAACTTGTCGTTTAGGCCATTTGATGTTTCGACTAAAGGCTAATATATTATCACACAATATTTCGTTACTTCATGGATCTACAAGTAATTGGTTTGTTTAGAGTAGTTACCACAAAGTGTGCCATTTTCGGTATACGTGGCATTACAATCGATTCGATTGTAAAAATGAGTCAGTACGAAACCTTTTGATTAGTAAAAACAACCTGCTGCGTTCGAATTTGTTAAGTAACAAACGAGGGAAATAAAGTAAGAGGGAGTAGGTAAATATACAGGTATAACGTTTCTTGTTTTTCATTTGTTTCCGTTGGAAAAGAAATTTCAACTATTACACGTATTCATTAATTATCGTATATATAAAAATCAAACAAATCTATGTACTCTAATTCTACACTACATTTTTTATAATATAATGCCCCATTCTTTCGGTGGAAATATATTTTACACAATTAAATTTCTCATAAAATGTATGTTCCAATGTATTTAATAAATACAATATGTCCAGGGATCAAGCTTAACGTGTATCATAAACGGTACACGTGGCATAGAACGTGTCAAAAGACAATCCATTGTCAACGGGAAAGAAATGTTTGATTTCTCTACACGAATCGTCGAGACGATTGCTTGTTCCTCATAGGACTCCGTACAAACTGCTCTGATGAACTCGTGGCGATCCACGGTGTTTGCAGGAGAAAGGCGCGATGCAACATGTGCGTGGGTGTCTGGTGCCACAGCGTGAACGCGGCCATTTATACGAGAAATATGGTGCATCGAGCAAGATGGATGCTGTTACTCGCAAGGGCTGTCGTGGAATAAATTTATCATGGAGAAGCGGGCGTGAGAGAGCCCGGGGAAATAAGGAGGCGACCGTGAAGGGGCGCGTTTTCCTTCTAGAAGAGGGAAAGAGTGTGGACGACGGTGCGAGATAAAACGACCGTCGACGTGGCGTCGCTTTGATTAAAGAATAACCGAAGGAAATCTCTGATGAAGGAACGGTAATAATGATCTTGAACGCCGAGAAAATTGGTCCGTTCGATTCTGCAAAAAATATACCATGAAGTTCGGAAGCTGGATGAACGGTTCGTTATTCTTTCCTCTCGTTTCTCGTGACAGGGGATCCGATTCGAGTGTAAAAAAAATACTTCCTATTATACTTTACGTTAACCAATATAATGGAAGATCTGCTTGAAAGAACAACGTGTCGATGTCGAGAATAATGGATAAAGGGATTCTCACGGGGAGAACACGATGAGGGGTAATATTGATCAATGTGCTAGAATTCTATTCATCAAAATAAAAGGACCTTGCTTTGATAAAAGGGACTGGATTTAATGCGAAAAATGTGTTCGTTGAAATACGATTACTAGTATAATATTGTTAAACTCTAATAATAGAGTTACTAACTCCCGGTTTGATCCGGTAAAAGAATGTTTGGACTATCGGTAACAGCAATTTATTTTCCGTGTATAGAAATGTTGCTTTTGAGGAAGCCAAAACGCAATAATCAACATTGTGTATAAGAAGCTCGAGAAGACGACGATTTGTACTGCAAGCAGAAAAGAAATGGAAATACATTTCTTTACATACACTTTTATTGTTGAAAAAACAAAATGTACAATAACTTCATGAGCATGAAAGTAAGTTCGATGTCGCTGTAAAAAAATGTCGATTGTCGTTGCTCACTGAAAAGTAAGAATGGGGCGTTAATTATCAAATTTACCTCGAAGGATGTTTCTTAGAGAAATAAGAAACACAGAAGGAAGAATTAAGAAGAAAGGAAGAGAAGAAGACGTGGACTCCGAAACAACACGAGGGATCTATATTACCAGGACTCGCCAGGGCCACTCGAAATTATAAAATTGTAATTTCCAGCGCCGGAGTAAATTGTCTCACGGCATAGGGAGGAAGAATAATCTTTTTCGTTGCGTTTCATCTTTCTACCTTTTCTTGTTACTTTCTTTGCGCACTAAGGGACAAATGGCGATTTTCCTTGCGCCAGTCGCAATTGCGATTGCGGGGCTAATTAAATATGCTAACGGCATAAGATATAAAAGGCAGCAAGAAATTGTTCACCTACAGATGTATTGTCAATAAATGTACTATAATTTGACAACTTGCGTGAATTATATTGGTCATCAACGAGCAGCTAATTCTCACATTTCTTCAGAATTTTTAATTTCTCCATCTGGTTTTATTGGAATAAGAATTTCAGTCGACAGAACGACATTGTGTGTGAAAACATCTCTAGCCGCTAGTGCGTGATTCAGATAATTAAGGTTAACAAATTTTAAGAATCAAATGAAATTGAGAATCATAAATATAAGATGGCGAATTAGGCCATATATTTGAAAAGGGCGTGAAAAAAATTGGACACTGGTGTAACTGGACCGCGACTCGAACACTATTATTTGCGCGAAAAACGTCCTTGATGAATTCTGTATTCAAAATTGGCCTACGATGACATAGTGTATAGCGAATTGAACTCCTGCACCAAAAACGCAAGTTTCTCATTCTCTCTGGCTTCAACGGCGTTATTTACCTGTGCACATCGCAATTAGCTTGTTCTTTACATTGTATATATTGTATATTTACAAATTTCGAGCACTCATCGAAGACTATGTGTTGACTTAAAAATCGTAGGAATGGAGGTCAAACGATAAATGATAAAATTATTAATATGTAACTGTTAATCAATACTTATCGCGCAATTCTGCAATGATCTTACAATTAGAAATACATTACCTGAATATTTTATCACCGATAGTTAACCTTATTCATTTTATCTCTTTCCCACTCTATACTTTTTATTTACCACCACCTTTGCGCGTACGGGTAGAAAAAGCGCGCTTTGATCCGCCAATTTTTATTCGGCTTTGAAATTCGTTGTAGAAGGTCCATAAAATTGGGGAATAAAAACTAAATGATAATCAGATTGCAACACGGTAAAACGCGAACGCGTTCAATTCCACGAGCTCGCACTTTTTTCTCCTGTCGAGGAGGGACCAGTGCTTTGATCTCGTAAACAAAATTTAAATAAAGGGGGTCCTTGTATCGATCTTCCCAATGCACGTCGAAAGAACTTTATGAACGGAGCCATGCGTGATATCGGTCGCACTGGTGAGGCTGCTGGACGTAAAGCAACAGGAAACGCAGTTCGGGAATCTATTTAAATCATATGTCGCTCGTGGAGTTTCTAATGTGGGTCACACTTAAATCGCTTAAGAAAAGGCACTCGCATGATTAAAGTATTGTAGAATCCACCCGTCAAGTTCACTGAATCGTTGATAATTCTTCTAAATATGATTTGGAAATATCTTTAATCCTGTATCTACAGCACAAGCGTACAAATATATAGAAAAAATTGAAAGAAAAGGGCTGTTGGCTAATTTTTGTATGCCGCATAAGAAAACAAATTTTAAAACAATGAATAAAAATTAAAAGAGTATCGTCGTCGGTGTAATCCGAGCGCCTACTTATTATAATACTTTATTTCTAGTAGGCGAAGCAAATTTAGGATTGTATACCGGAAATAAATTAAACAACAAATAGAATGGTCATTTCAATGGTCTGCTATAAAATGGGTAGTATTTGGGTAATAATTGGTAACAATCGCTGTGTTAAATTATTCAAAGATCTGATATTTTAATATGTAAGACAGGTTGCAAAGCATCCAGCTTATATTATCATCGCTTGAAAAAGTACATAGGTAATGAGTAGAATTTCACTAAAATGCTTCCTAAGATAATGCATCCTTCTACCCACAAAATACAATATATTATCGTCATTTAAATGTAACACTTGGCATATGATGTTTTCATTCTGTATGGAACTTTCTCTTCCCGTTTGTCTTACGTTGTCGAAAATTCCAAATGGTGAAACAGTGTTGAAAATAAACTCCCTGTGGTATAATTAAAATGCAAAAAACCCGGCCAAGGATTAATTAATTTACGCTTGTTTCTCTCAGTAAATCGTGGTACCCATTTTTGTAACTGGTGGACTTGCGTAACACTTATAGATATGAACCGTTTATTTTGAAAGTGGCGTAAGTCCATTTTCTCTTGTTTTGAGAAAATTAAAGGTTAGCATATTTGTTGATCAAAAAATATTGGTTAATACTACCGAGTATGGCAATGTTTCTACTTGTATATTGTACAAATGTGAAAAGCATTAGCCACTGATCTTACCACCTGTCTATCGAAATTGGATTTACACTACTTTCATAATCAATGACTACGCAATTTCTTTTATCGGCCAATATTAAATTTAACAAAGGGTTGGCATTTTTTAAGGTATTAAATACTAACTAGTTATAAACAAAAAGTTTACACTAAATTAAGCATAAGTCACGTGATATCTCATTTAAAAAAAAATGGACTTACACCACTTTGAAAATAAACGGTCCATATAATCGTTTCGAACCTCCGTGATTCGGGAATAGCGTATATCTCCATCCAAGTAGATCATTGTTTTGTAACCTTCTAATTATAACCATCGACAACGCAGTCTCACGATAGCACCTCTGCTCTACATTTCCAACGCTTTTCCTCTTTGTTATATAGCTACACGTACTTTCATTCCGAGCAAAACGCAGTTTCGTAACCTTCTAATTAAAGAGTTATCGACAACAGTCTCTTACTCTTAAAGTTCTCGACACGTTTCTTGCGCTCGTCCGCATTTGGATAAATCTTAAGTCAGGACGCTTTATATACCATCAAATTCATTTGCGTTTCACCGCAGATAGAAAATTCTACGCTGATTTACGAGCAGTCGGCAATATTCACAATTTTGATTCCGGAAATAAAAATACTTTATGAACGCGTCTGTGATCATTTACGATTTAAAAATTATCTTGGCCAGTTCAGAATCCACTTCTGGAACGTCAAGATTTATAACCTCTTGGCTCAGTTATCACGCGTCTTCATCCTCTCCGATCCATCGCAGTTTGTCTCTTTTCTATCTTTATCTCATCCTATTCGCCTTAACCCTCTTGCTGTCCTCCAGCGCTCTTGTATAATCCCTTCCACGCTCTGCCTCTAATATATCATCTCTCGATCTTCTCCATTTCTCTCGCATAATCCTTATCCCTGACTCTTTTTTTCTTTTGCATCTCCCCGTGCACACATTTTTGCAGCACTCCTTTCTTTCTTTCTTTCTTTCTTTCTTTCTTTCTTTCTTTCTTTCTTTCTTTCTTTCCTTCATTCATTCTTTCTTTCTTTCTGTTAACGAATCTGTGACACTCTTCCCCATGCCCTGTGAAAAATGGAGGAGGATGCTCCCCCTCTTGACCTGCATATTCATATTTCCATAGTGCTTCTTTCCTTTCCGTCTAGCACGCTACGATGAAATAATTCCACTGACTCTCTTTCCGACTTGTTCACCCTCCATCTTATTTCTGTAATTTCTGTGCATTCTTTTCTTTTTCTTCTTCCGTGCACTCGTTGTCTTCGATTCTTTCGGGACTCGGAAACTCAGTCCCATCTATTTTCTTCCGCGGGCATGAATGCGCATTTCTTTTATTAATCTTTGATTTTGATCGATAAGTAATTTCGACTGACAGCTGCAAAATAGTCATCCTTTGGCGATCTTGAATTTAAATTGAATTTGTAATCTCTTGACTTCTGGATAGGTATATCTCGTACAGAACAAAAATGGTTGATATTTCCATGGTTCTGTATCCAGCCATGGCAGCTCATTTATCGCGTTTGTTGTTTATTAAATTTGCCATGGATATTTCATGGACGTTTGGCCCGCATTACCGGCTATCGGGAATATTCGTACATAAATAAATATTGTGTCAATAAATCAGACGAGGTATTGTCCACGATTTTCAATCATCAACGTGTATTGCAATTAACATGCCATGGTTCTTTCATCTGCAGAAATCTAAACCAAGATACCAGCCATCAAAATTATTTGTATGCATACGTTGCAGAGAAAATTGACATATTTCCTCTTATTTACTAGACATTTAACTGACCATGATTTAAGCTGTAATATATCACCCAATATCAAGATTATTTCCCAGGTTCGAGTCTCGGCCCAGTTACCCCAATGTCTGCCTTTTTCTCTTACCTCCACTTCACTCACTACCTTAATTTCATATGATTAATATTTCAATTTTAATTATTATTATCAACCTGTAATTATTGAGCCACGCGTTAGTGGCCAAAAGTGATTGTTCCCACACGATAATGTCGATTCGATCGACTGAACTCTACTCCAAACAAATGGAGAATTAAAAGATTAACTGTGTGTGAATAGGCTGCTCATAAAAGACCGCGACAAATGTATGAAGATTATTTGTATTAATATTCCGTGGAAAAAAGTAGTAATGGAATAATCCTAGGTTTTCGAGACAGAAATTTGTGCCTACAGAGTGTGGTCCACCGGTCCTCTTATGGATTCTACTTTGGAGATTTAAAGGGTGCACTTCCATTTGATCAGAGGACAGCAGGCTGGTCCGAGTCTAATCCTCGTTACCTTGTCTGCGCAGAGGCTACGTCGAGGATGCAGGAAAATCGGCGTCGTTTCGCCGGGTTAATTATAGGCACGCACGTATAATTTCAGGCGCGTAAGATTATATTCATCTGTCACGCTCCGAAAAGGTTCACTGCACTCAGCATACTACGGCACACGCTGATACGGCACGTTCCAGGAATATACAGTTATGTTATGTTATATCAGTTTATTTACGGGCAAACGCCCTTTGGTACATAGCACACAACATATAAAGAAATAACTTACAATAATACTTACAATACATAGACACTTGATGCATAAAGCAATTAGATGTGAGGACTTATGAAGCAATCAATTTACTTCGCATAGTGTGCAGATAAGCAGTGCCTTGTTAACGGAAGTCTTAAAATATACTAGTGACCCACAAAAGAAATCTACCTTATCTGAAATTTTATTAGCTATTGAAAGTGACCTATGCACGCAATTAAGCTTGCCTATGTTCGTCCTATATGGGGCAATGAAGACTGGACATTTATCCTGTGTGGTCCTTTTGGAAGCATATAAATTATTTAATTCCAGTACCTCTGGGCAATCCACAAACCGATTTAATACCTTAAAAAGGAATACGAAGTCTGTTATGAACCTACACCGGTTAAGCCTGCACATACAAAGCGAGTTCAGGATATCGTCGTAATTATGCGAAGTTTCTGGTATTGATTTGTTTCCCCTCTAAGCAACGTGTTTTAAAAATTGTTGTTAAACGCATTCAATTAGTTTTATATATTCAGATTGCTTAGTGCATTAACATTCAAGATGAATAAGAACAAATGCTTGGTATAACATTTTAAACGCGCAATCTTAAAATCTGTCGAGTTCCTAAAGATTAATCCCTGAGGTCTTAAAGCCTTCTTTTTAACAAGGTGTATATCACTGTCAAAAGATAGAGAGATCGACGTAGGTAAAATCCAGATCAGTCGTTAGCATACTCTCAGTAAGAGGTAGATTATTAAGGTGGTAAGCATAATTTATTTTTGATTTAGCACGCGTGAATCTGATAATGTGGCACTTTAAGAGATTGAAGGGTAGGATATGTCCCGCGCTCCATTCACTAAGATGGTTAAGGTTCTTTTGAGTCTACTGCATCGTTAAGAGATACCACTTTATTGAAAGTCTTTACATCGTCGGCAAGTAATAAAAAGTGACAATGGTGGAAAACTGCGGTTATGTCATTTATGAATAAAATTAATAGAAGTGAGCTCAAGTGAGATCCTTGCGGTACACCTGAGGGAACAGTGACAGGCTGTGCGAGACAACCCTTGAATGTAACCATAATGTAACCGTTCGGTTACATATGGATCCGTCGAGGAATTCCGAAATTCGAAACAGCCTGACACGGGCCTTATTCGTTCCTGATATTCCCGGAAATGTATGTTCCTCAAGGGGTCTTGGGGAAAACGGTATTCGCACGGAGAGGAGAACGTTGGAGAACTCGGCGTGGAAGGCGTGTGTGGAACGGACGTGCTGTATTGTGATACAGCCTGTAATCTGAGAGCGTGTGCGAGCGAGTGTCAATAGTTGGAGGCGTCTTGAACCAGTGCATCATTCGAATCTATTCTTGGATGTAAGCTTAGCTACAACGTCCAATCAACGTTAATTAAATCGACCAAGTTTTTCATCCTTCCGTAATTTCTATAATGTCAAAAAAAATATGGAAAATCTTCTGTTGATCGCGAAATTTCGCTTAGCACGGCCATGTCCAGAAAGTATCAACGCTAAACGGTGTAACGGGACGGTTACATATAGGTCAATCGAGGAATTTCGAAATTCAAAACAGTCTAATACGGGCCTTCTTCGTCTCTGATACCCCCGGAAGGGTGCGCTCTTCAAAGGGTCTGGGGAAAACGGAATTTGGGCGGCGAGGAGAGATCATTCGACTCTGTGTGCAAGGCGTGTGAGGAACGGACGTACTGGATTGTGGTACAGCCTGTAATTTGAGAGTGTCTGGGAGCGAGTGGTAATAGAGGCGTTTTGCCAAAAATCGTTGCGTCGTTTGGGAGACAATCCGTCTCCACGGAAAAATCACGAAGAGCCCTCATACGTAGCTGATCGGCGTAAGTATGTCAAACCGACGAGTCGGCCAAGCAAATCGCTGTCGGTACCACCTTTGTATCTGGAAAGTCTTGTGAAATTTTAATTCTCTTACAGCACATCGGTAATAGTACAGATTTATTTTATAAGTAAATTGCATATATTATTTTGGACCACTCTGCGCATTACGCCAGTCAGCTCGGACGAGGGCAATATGCGGCCCTGTTGTCTTTCTCTCTGTCCTTTTCTTTCTTTTTTTTTTGTTTTTGTAATAAATTCAATTACATCGCATTGTATTACAAGTTCTCTTATAACGTGCATACTCTCGCCCAGTGCACGAATCCAATTTAGATTTGTATATCCATCCTAGGACAAGCTACGGGATTTAAATGTCTCCTTCTTTGGGAGTTAACCGCAATCCAAAGAAGAAGAACGGTTATAGGTCTCCCGCGTGGAAGCCTGAACCACTGTCCACTACACTACCGTAGTTCTGAGAACATTTTATTCTGAATAATTTTGAAAATTTGCAACGAAGGGATAAGAAAAAAGTAAATGGTAGATGCTGGCATATCTATTATAGACTAATTCATTAAGTGTTTCATATTTGTGACCTGACGGTCTTATGAAGTGGTGGGGAGGACGTGTGGTGTGCTCTGCATGTTTGTAACGATATGTGACATTAGATATAGTGGAAAATTATGTTAAGATGTGCGATATTGTTACTTACGGTTAAAGAACGGCTCGACCGGGTGTATATTTAGGTAGAAACTTAAAAATTATTGTGATTATTTGCAAAGCTGTATGCAGGAAAGAACTAACAATAAATTATCTGTACTAGCGTCGTATATTGTGAGCTTCCATTGTGTTAACGACAATTTATCCTTTATAAAACTGCCAGCAGATCTTACATAGTCATTACAACAAATAAAAACACTTAATTAATTACTCTGTAATAATAGTCAATAATACAATATAATTCATTCGTTCTAAATTTTCAAAATTTAAAATGTATCAAGCGGAGTGGCCGAAACGTCGCGTACATTCCATTTATTATGTATTTCGCTGACAATTTCCCGACTCAAGGTAATTTTCATAAATTTGTTGTATTCGCTACATTTTTAAACGTAAAACAGATCTACGTATGTATAAGCTTAGGAAATACGCGTTTGTATGTTTACGTAAAAATATATTTAATGCTAAACTACATAGTACACAAAGTAAAAGTTATATTCATAATCAAATGCAGTAAAAGCATGCAACCACGTTAATTGTATCACAATAAAAATGCAAAGAATTGTATTGGAACATTGACCTCTCTCGCACAGTAGGTATTGGACTAATTTAGACGGTCAAAAATCGATTTTCTGAAAAGCATATCAATCACTCAATTAAAAAAAATGTCACTTTGGATAGCTAAATAATCAATAAATCACAATGTATTGTACATTTTCCGCACTATACGAGAGATATGATTTTGAATATTTTTCGAAGTGAATATATTTACCTCGGCACTCAACATTTACCCTCGGCACTCATTGTGTACGCCTATGTTACGCATTGCTTATCATTTATTCAAACTTAAGCGTGTAGTGTATAATTCTGCAGCGCGAAAGAGCAAGTAGGTGCGAATACATTTCAAATATTCTCATCGATATTCCAAATAATCTGATTGAAGTAGAACGCTTTGAAAAAATATCATTTTTTTCTTTGATTCTGTGTTCACAAAGAAAAGAATATTACTTGTACAATTCAACATTATTTAGGAGGGATTTCAGATGTAATAAGAAGGTTGAAGTTTCTACTTTACGAATCTGTCAAAATCGTCGAATTTTTACGTTGTGAAAATATAGGTCCATAAACATTTAAGTGGGAACTGTGATTTTTTCAGTCACAAGTTTAACTTTGTTTTTATTGGTTTCAATTATATTTTAGGATCACCAGTTATCACTTTTACGAATCGGATGATGTTGCTTAATATGATGCAGGAGCAGAATTGATCGGATATTACAAAAATTAGCATATATAAAAAAACCATATAAAAAGCCGTTTGCCGATGAAAATTCTTCAAATGAACAGATAGTAAACATAAAGCATGAAATATCACGTTTGAGGTCCAATTTTACACAAAATGGATTCAAAAAATATTATATCTCAATGCATACTATATTTTCGAGAATATGTCTAACATCATTCTGAGAAGAATATTCCTCATTTTTAAATAGATGATTAAATTCCTTGAAAATCAAAAAACATATAACTTAAAACTGTCTAGAGTCATTTACTTTACGTAAAATACAATAAATTAGTCTTGGGAGACATACTTAAAGCTCATTGAACCAAAAAATAATTTGGGCGGACTAAAGCAATTTATTACTGCACTACGTGCCGAGAGAAATTGTCGGGTAACCGAAGACTCACTCGCCCGGAGTAAAATGATCAATCTCTATCGGCAAACAAGAGCATTTTAAGAGCAAACGCCTCTTTCGAAAATTTCTTTCGACCCCCCATTGCACTCCGTCCACAATCACACGGATTACAAGCTACGAATCGAGCGTAAAGCCGATAGAACAAACGTGCCCCGAAATGCGCGGGAGTTGTTTGCAGATTCTACAGACCGATAAATAACCAATTCGCCCACCGACCCGTTCGTGAGCCAAGCTAGGCTACGGTGCTCGCGTTTCAAATGCAAATACGAGACGGCACTGCACACGAGCTTAACTCTTCAGCCGGTAGCGGCAAACTTTTGAGCTCAATAGAAAGGAGGAAAGCAATTTCCTACCACTTCGCGCGATACGCCATGGTAGGGAGAATTTCATAAACAGAGGGAAAGAACGCGGGTTGGTCTCTCGGCGAGAATGATGAGAACGAGAATGATAGGCAACAAAGTGAACGTACAGAGAAAGCGGGTGCCGACTGTTTCCCATCGGATGAGATATTGTCAGACTCTTACGTACGCCCCGATAACTTTTCGTCAGTGCTTCCTGAATGACTTCCCGCAAAACGCGAGTACAAAATAAAAAAGCGTTTTGTGTGAAACTCGACAAGGTCATAGTTATATAATGTATACATATTGATTGATTTTACTGTTTTTAAAGATTTTCTTTTAAGTAATCGATATATGAGAATAAATGTTTGTTTTTTTCGCAACACTCGGATTTACTCATTTGCTTTATTTACAAGCTATATCTACCTATCCCATATAATAACCGATGTATTCCATTACAATTGTAGGAATTGTGAAATGTTCCGTTGTATAAAAAGTTTAGAAAACGTCATTCCAAGTGATCTGGATCGAACAGGCAAGCGTTAAGCTAATCGAAGAAATCGTTAATCCTTAGAAGACATTCTTAGAATTAGTGGCTGATCGTTGATCGATGAACAAAATAATTCTATAATCGATTTCCATAGTGAGACACGTTGACTCCAAACTGTCTTCTTGCTCGATATATTGTGCGAAATATGTAATTGGTGTGGTCTTTGCGAGCATATAGTCAGGTGGAATCTCGGTTACCATAAATTATATAGTACTGCGGTGTGCAAGATTTTTAAACCGCGGTGTCTACCTGGGCTAGGGACAACCAACCTGCCGCAGAAAGAAGAGGGGAAAATCCCTTGTGACGAGCACCACTCTGACGTAAAAAGAAAGGGGAAATCGTCAATTAACTAGTTAACTGCAGAATTTATCGCGGTATATAAGTCAGGAATGAAACGCGGAATGATTTTACGATAGATGTAAAGCAAAGTAAAAAAGGATTACATTTTTATTCGATAAGACATAAGTTTTTCTGCAAATGAGTTCTTCGGTAAATGATAATTTTTTATTTTACACTATGAGTACAAGGGTCAACCCCGTGGTTAGAAAATTTTGAACTGACGTGTATACGCGTTGAACGCAGTTAACTGGTTAAACAAATAGTAAGGAATTATCAGAACTTAACGACTCAATAGTATTCTAAACGCAACAGAAAGAGGGAGAGGTTATTGGAACCTTCATCAAGTTTCTCTCCATCGAGTTTTGGACAACAAGATGTTTTCGTTAAAGAATTCACTCAATCTCTCCAGAAATTTGCTCAGAAGTACTAGATCATTAGTCTCATCCAAAGAAAGTGTTGCACAGACACGTTAGACCCAAAAACCGAAATTCCTTTTACCTTGAAACAGCATAATTTTAATTGATAACCACCATCGGTTACCAGAATTTAATTGATAAATTCATAACCATGAAAAATCATGACGCCTTAAAGACGATTGTGGAATACGGCAGCACATTAGGCTTAAGCGAGTTTTTATATAGATAGAGATATTTTACGATAAGCAACGAAGAGCTTTTATAGATAGTTTGGAACAGACAAAAGCGATACAGAGAAGCGCGAGGTGGCGATTTTTAAAGAAGAACAGTTTACTACTAATGATCTAAACAATTCTTGAACGATTTATTTCAGCACATTTTACTAGAGTAGTGAAAGCATGTAGAAGTGGAAAGTACTATAAACATATATGGTAAAACTCTGGGCACATCGATATTCGAAAAATTGATTTCTTAACAAAAGTAAACAGCAGTGCTTTGATATTACGTATATGTTAGGTCGACCGGTACTATATTTTTACATTATATCAGACTTTAATAGTTAACCCTTTCGATACTAAAGACTACTATTATCATCCAAAATCAATCGCTCGTTGTGTACCCACAACGATTACAGTACACTCTCTCTCCGATAACGCGATGTTCCCATCATCATTCTTTCGTACTATGTCAGCTTATTTATGATTCGATAATAAAATTTTTTAATTCATAGTATGTGATTAACATCATTTGATGTTTTTTAAATATGATATATATGTAAAAGTACCTGATTTGCATAAGGGTAAATTTAATTTGCAAAACCTGTAGTACGCTCTCTCTACGATGAAGTGATATTCCCATCATCATTGTTTCATACCGTGTCAGTTTATTTGTGATTCGATTGGCCGTACAGCAAAACCATAGTGGCAACAACAAAACCATACCAAAAAGGGCCATATAGCATATTCAAAATATTGTTCCCTGTAAAATTGATCAATATATTTTTCGTTTGCTAGCAATATCTCGTTCATGAAATATTAGAAATTCTGTATGTTATTTGAAAATGGTGTACACGTTTCCTCTGGCTATAACGATGACCGGTTACACTCGCGTAGCGATAGTACGTAAAAGAATTCAATGCTGTATCACTTCGTTTTATTTCCAAGGGCCAACGAAGCGATGTTGCGGGCGGGGGTTCTCGTAACCAAAAAGTGTTAAGAGTAAGTCACGAGACGAAAGGATCACGAGTCTTTGTAACAGAGCCCAAATCGGGTTTCTTTGACGAAAGAATGAGTTGTCATAATAGAAATACGATCGGGTTTTTTTTGGACAAAGAATAAGTGAGTTTTTAAAAAATATGTATCTTCTCACAATCTCGCCATTTAATCTCTCTCTCTCTCACTCTCTCTTACAATATTTATCCTAACACCATTTTACTAAATACATTTATGAATCAAAGTACCGTCCATCATTGGCCACTACTTTCTCGCATCTTTCAGGCAGCGTACGAATCCCGTGTTGAAAAACTGGTAATCTATAGCTAAAACTATCTATAGGAAAAAAACGGAAGCAAAGTTGTACACCAATAATTCAGACAAGAAACTGCATCGATTGGAGTAGTCAAGAATATAGGTTTCCATTTTACAAAAAGTGCAGTTGCATTTTTCTGATGCACCAATACACAAAAGTGCATAAAATTAGTTGCATATTAAGCACTGTCTTACAATTATGTTTTACTTTTAACATTTTCTATTTCTAGCCGTTTAGGAGATACAGCCTATTCTAGTTCCGTGGGACACCCTATACAGGGTGATTCTAGTAAGTGGGCCGAGTTATAATTCTTTTTTAAGTGAAGTTAGAATAAAGTCTGTATAAATATCTGTTACAAGTGTTCAAATAAAGCAAAAGATCTCATAAACTATTCTTTTTTCGGTGACTTTCCTTATACACTTTAATTGCAGAAAGGCTTAAGGAACGTGTTTATGTAAAAAAAAGAGTAGTTCCATTTTAAAAAAAACAGTGGAACTGCACTTTGCAGACACACTAACACACTTGGTAAAAAGTCGGCTCATAGGACGATGAAGCTTTTCGAACAGTCCAAACTATTCCTGTACGATTTTCTTCTAATTTTACTTGAAAATGAGTTATTGCTCGGCCGATTTACTAGAATTATCCTTGCACATAGATAATTTGTGGGTGTGTGGTCTTCTTCGAGCAAAGAATGAAACAAGCACAAGACGCGTAATCTTTTATTAAATCGTCACGTTTCGTCCTTGGAGGAGAACCTTTTCATACGTGGTGTGTCTCCAAGCGTCTAAGTATAAGTAATTGTGAGTGAGATAACATATCTCATTATTAGTATCTTCTATTATCTCTAGTATCTCTATTATTAGTATTTTAGTCTCAAAAGATAATATTTAATTATGGAGTAAAAGAAAAGTATATTTAATACTAATATTGCTTAGAGTAGACCATAGTAAGCGGAAACTTTTCCAGCCAATGAGCATTAATTATAGCATTTACTTGGATGTTGGTCATTATACTAGGTAACCAAAACTAGTATATTCCACTTTATGGGAAAATGTGAAAATGATTGCAGTAAAAAAACTGAACTAAAACTAATAGTAGCCAGAATGGTAGCAAACTATATACAGAGTACGTCCTTTATCCACACTTTCTAACCTCACGCGAGTGAAGAGACGCTTTCTTAAAAATAAAACCATGGTAGCCGAGCGGATTCAAAACGATATTTACAATAATGAAACGGAAACATTTGTTTAAATAAAAGATATATAACTACAAACGCATGCACGCACGCACACACATACATACACACACACACACACCTGGTATTAAAGATGCTCGTTGGATCTCATCGCGTATCCAGAGTAAGGGGTACTCGCGCTGTTGCACTATTTCCCGAGCGAAAATCGAGGTACAGTAAAATAGCCTTAACACGTTGAACGTCGCGTAACCCAGATATGAGTTACGGCTATGTTTCCGTGGAGGCTCTCAAACTACCGCTCTTAGTTTGAACGCCTCGGAGGGGTAGAATAGTAGTGGTAGTCTAGCGGTTGCTCAGAAACCCTTGTTCACGCGGGGCCGGCGCTCAACATGTTAAGAGTTCCGAAACGTGGATACGATTTTTGTCACTTATGCAGTAGAAGACACCGTTTTCCAGGTCTTTGAATTCTACTGAACAAAAGCAGCGCACAAAGGAGTCCCCGGACAAAAGAGGCAGGTTAAATCTGAGAAAGCCAAGTGAGACATTAAAAAAATAGTCTAAAAAATACTGTCACAAACTGGTTCGACTTCTTTTTTCTCTTAACCTCAAATTTTTGTCTACATGTTGATAAGATTTTGCTGATCAAAATGAGGCTAACTACAATATAATTACGACCACAGTTTTGGTTGAATGCATAAGCCGCGCTGCGATAATAACGGCGAAAAAGGTTTGACCCGAATGTCACTTACGAATTACGAGACGGATCAGTTAGGAAGAGAAAGACGCAATTTCAGCGACACTTGGGAGTAGAGAGACACGATTTTCTGGACGACGCTAAGAAAGAAGTCGCTCGACTAATAACCTAGAAGCATAAGCCTGCAACGCTTTTAACACGTTAAGTGCCACGTCAGTCACCGGTGACTGACGCTGATCTTTTTGTTCAGGCCTCGTCAGTCACGGGTGACTGATAGTGCACTTTTAAGCAATGCGAGTGGTCTGACGGGGATTTCTTTATAAATTCGCGCGACACTCAACGTATTGAAAACATACATGTAATTTATTAAAACGAGACAGAGTACATGCATTAGATTTTGGTGACGAATAGTTTCGAAGAATGCACGTGGTCGATGAGTGTGAGAATATCTATGAATGGGAGGGGATGCGTGCAGAGACACTAGGGAAGAAGGGCGTAACCTAGAAAAGAGGTAGGGCAGTAGAGAACAGAGAGCAATACAGGTCAGAGCAGAACAGTAGGGAACAGAGAGTCCTAGAGAGCAGGGCACAGTACAGAGAGAAGAGTCGGAGTGAGAGTCTGAGTCAAAGTATATAGAATAGTGTTGGTTACAGAAAGTCATGGGGGGGGGGTAAAGAGCCAGCGTATAGAATAAGACTATAAAGACTATAAAGACATAGTAATATCTATGTATAATATCTAATATAAAAGCATCTTCAATTATCAACAAAAGTTGCCAGCGAAAAAAATACTTGAACCCAAGTATTACCATTATTTCAAATCGAAAAATCTTCTTCCCACTACATCATTATTTCGAATGTAAGTAATAATCCGTTTTTTTTACTGAGTTGATAAACAAGTATCGTATAAGTATATGAGCGGTATTATGTCATGTTTGGTTTAATTTTTATCGTTAAACTCTTGCCCACGTGTTAATAAGCAGTTTACCTAAAAAAAGTTGAGACTAAAACAATTATTGTTACTACCAGAATCATGCTACTGCCAGAAAGATGGGAAAAGATATTGGGCCAGAATGGCCGATATAAAATATTATTTTTATTATACAAAAATCGTCTTTCATTTTCACAAAAAAAACGAAATTAGTTTCCGAACAATCCAATACATTTTGGTATTAGACACTGTCAAGCCATAAACTCTTTTCAAAAGAGTCCCGCCGTGTATCGCATTGTGTGTCGTATCGCGCGTTAGCCAAGTCTGATTTAGATTGTATATGCGTAGGGCCACTTAGTTATTTCTGAGTAACTCTAATGGAAACTTGACTGTATTAACACTTTCAGATTCAAAGAATTTTATTCGTTTTTAACTAGCTAACTCACAATACTATTTATATTCAGGTTAAATTACTTCAAAATACTCGGAGATGCCGCAACATTTTTTACCATCTAATAAAAAAAATAGCGATACAGTCGAGAGATTGTTTAGTTTATGTGCATTATAATTGGGAAGCATCCGTAACAAAGAATACAATTTACGGCCACATTTCATGCAGGATCGCAAAAAGTTAAAAGAGAAATTTCGTTCGTTCGTTTCACGTTTTCTTTCCGTATTTGCGCTTCACTCGAGTCGCAGTATTTAATGAAATTCGAAGTGTGAATTTAGCCAAGTCGCTAGCTACTGGTTGTGCTGCCTGAGAAAATAATGGCAAACTCGCGGATTAACATGGCACAATTAAGAGCTGTCGATAAATCGGCCAAAAATGTACTCTCGCGTCACGATTTTCGTGTCGCGAAAATGCATCTCAGACGACCTGATTTTCCGTTCTCCTCGATGAAAGGACAAAAAAAACTGGACTTAATTTTCGCCCTGCTTCGCGTCGAGTGCACACACGAGCCACGGTGTGCTACGAACTTTGGTCAAAATTAATCCACGGTAGGCTTCACAAAATTTTTTCCGAAGTGTTATAAATTGCTATACTCACGTTCGTTCACGATTGACATGTTGTGGTTTTACGAAGGATGGCTTTTCAAAATTTTATAGACAATTTGTTCCTCAACAAAATTTAGAGGTGAGTATTGGAGTATTTGTCATCATATAAAATATATTTTTGATATAGTCCATGCGTCGTTCATTTAATTGATCGCAAAGCACACAGTAAGGAAAATTGATTACATCTAATTCAGTGAATTGATAAAGTTATTTTCGAATCTTATTGATTATTAAAATAATCTTATTAGTTTCTAAAAATAATATTTTATTATTCAGCAGCTACATTAATTTTTATCGCTTAGTGATTTTAAACTCAATTATTTAAAAAATTGATTTAAAGTATGAAAAGTTAACCATCAACCGAAGTTCCGAAATGTTTTAAAATTCTAATAGAGAAGATAATCACTTTGGACCGTGACCGTCTCCTGCAGTGTTCATTAGCAACTTGACATCTGCAATATTCAACGTTTGTTTAAACATAAAAATGGTGAATGAAGTAGAACATAGCAATTCTTAAACTTACACCATAGAAAATAGAAATATGTTTAAAAATTTCAGTCCCCGAATGGAATGCCTAATGAAATAAATTATAGGAAGGTCTGCTTTGGTTTCTGTAAAATCTATGTCACTGAAATTCATGTAGCATTTTACAAACACTCAGCGATAATATGATAGGAAAGGGATCTTCAAAACGCGGCTCTCTGGCCACTTGAATGTGGCTCTATCACGAATAATGTGCTATGTAATAGTTTCATAATAAAAAATGCTTTTTATCAATAAACAGGATTATCGTTAATTATGATAAGCATCTAATTTATTTTTTGTACGCAGAGCTTAAAGTTAAAAAGCCGATTACTCGGAGTTGATACATCGGGTGCACTTTTTGATCGTCAATAATATTAACGCAACATTTAAAATACTATGGATTCCTCTCATAAAACTTACAGTTTCTGTATTATAAGTTTGTTATTTAAAATTTATATAGGATATTTAAAGAAAAAACTTGTGATACAGGAAGCGTAAGTTTTATGAAACGAGCACCTGATACCTCTCTCCCACTTTGTTACGTAACTCTGTAGAGAAGAAATAGTGCAACGACCTCCATAGGAATCATCTTTTCAAACGTTATGAGTTTACAAATTTGACATTATATTGGAGGAAAAAGACTTTCACATTTATCAATGGCAATAATGTTTCGAAACAGTTCTATCGAAGCCTTCGTGACGTATAGACATGTATATATTGCTCTGAGGCAAACACAGAGCCAAGCAAATATGTACCGTAAATTCCACAAACGGGTTGTATATTTAAATCTATACTACCACCGAGCGAACATTTAGAGAGTTAAATTAAATTCAGTAAAAATCGGTGATGACTTCTGAGTACGTCAGTCAACCCAACATGAAGTACCCACTAGTACCAGATTTAACCAAAGATCACAACCATAGCAGCAGTTCCAATTATGCATTACTAAAGTGCATTAGTTCCGAAAAAAAGGTCAAGACCTGGTATTCTATAGCGAAGGACTGCGCCTCGCCGATTACACGCGAGAAATGCGAAACCTAATCGAACAAAAAAAGGTGCTGTTCTCATCTAAAATTTGCAGTAAACGTGTGTGCCTTTTCCAAGCCAAAAAAGAAACAGTGAAGGCATTTACAAACAAGCACCAATGTTTATGTATAGAAGAACACAAAGTTTTCCATTTGGCCATTATGAACGAGAAATCACTCATTCTCATTTGCTCGAACATTTCTTGCCGTTAATGCCGAATGTAATAACATTGTTGGTTTTTCTCCGAAGGATATGCATTGGCGCGGGGACTGTTTTAACCGTGTTAAAAGTGCGACGCAACGCCATTGAAAATGGTGCTCAAAATCTCCGCAATATCGCTACGCACAAAAACCTTGTCACCAATGAAATTATTCAGTCCTGAGGACTGAAACACGAACTCGACTCTAACGCGGTTGAACACTAAACAATAGCAGTAGCAAAGGCGAAACCAATGTATTACTTTATAGCTTCAAGGGTAGATATTGGTACCAGGCAATGTACCCCATTACTGTTCACTCATTTTTTACCGGAGCTTTGTCCCACATCAGAGGCCAGGTGAGCCATAAAATATTTGGATTTCTCCAGCTTAAATACAACATGCTGATTATTAACCCTTAAATGCCCTAAGTTTCAAATTACATACCGGACTTTTAAATCAAATTGAACACAAGCGATTGGTTTGTTTTTAATATAACAAAAGTTAAAAAAATAATCGTCAGTTGCAAAATTGTTCAAATAATATGACATTTTATTTTCCCGTCGTATTGACATATTTTTGATCAAAAACACTTTTGAGGTAGATGAGTATTTTCATTTTTACTAAAATATAATTATTTTTAGCATGCGCCCGTTTTGGTTGAAGAAAAGCCTAAAGTATTAAAATTGATACCAGCTTCTTTTTCAAAATAAATATATAAAATATGTATCGTGATTTTTTAAATTATTTTTCCCGTTATCTGGCTACTGCAATAAATATATTGATATTTTTTAAAATTTCATTTGAAAGATCAGGCTTCTAAGAGTTAAGATCACGTGTCGCCTGCTATGGTTTGAGTCACGTACAATGTTCTATTATCGGTTAGTAAGTCAATCTGGCGACGAACAGGGCTGTATTTGGCCTGAAATGTAGCCCAACCAATAGAAATGAAGAAGCCTCACGAAAAGCATGAAAAACGATAAATAAATTCACGGTTGATGAAACAACTACTAAACCCCGTTAGAGAAGGTTGACACAACCTCCTTTTGAGCAAGTTAACTGTCTTGGGTCTTCATTTTAACAAAACTGCGAAAAAAAAACGCGCTAGTCGGTCGTCAATGAATATCGGATAAGCATAGAAATACGTAGCATCGCGCCAAGGCTGTGTTCAAGGTCTTTGGCACTCGTAATATCACGTAGGAAGCAAAGAAGCGGGACAATTAGCTCGTTACGTTAATTGTACTTACGATCATTGCCTATCGAACACAACCATCTGTACACATACGTCACTGTATATTAAATTATTGTTACTTGAATCAATTCTCGTTACTTCTTCTGCATTTCAATTCGACTGGATTAAACGTGATTAAGTTTACGTTCCCCTCTTCGTCGCACATAAGTGTAAGCGAGATTTACAATCCCGTAAAATGTATCGAAAGGAATTGCGGGGCTAGGGGACGTAACAGAAATTCTCCAGAAATTTACAGAGTTAATAATAAGTGTCGCTGATAAGACCATTCCAAAATCAAAAACTCCAACATTGTATAAACTATTTATTATAAGATTAGATTTTAGTTTTCAATAAATTCCCGGAACGAAAATCAAAAAACGTATTTATAGTTGTAAAAATGACTTTATTCTTCAGTATATTCTCCTTCAACTTCCAAAAACTTATTCTCACGATCTTCCAATTTATAGATCCCATCTCTGAAGTGGTTTTTCGGAAGGTCTGCAAAATACTCCTTTACGACGACTATTACTTCTTCATTCGATGAAAATTGTTTTTCACGAAAGGATTTTTTGAGGTGTGAGAAGAACCAGAAGTCAGAGGGAGCTAAATCTGGCGAATAGGCTGGATGTTGCAACGATTGGTACTTTAGTTCAGAAATTTTAGTGATGAGCTATTTATGAGCTGTGTGGACAGGTGTGTTATGTAGCAAATGCGACACCCACTGTGCACACAGCTTTTTGAAACCCAACATTTTATTCAAAATATTGCTCACTGTGTTTACAGAAATGCCTAGAGCTTCTACTAAATCTCTCTCGGTCAATCGACTATCTTCCAAAACCATATCCTGTATTTTTGCGACGATTTTTCGTGCTGATGCAATTTTTCAAGGTCCTACGCGTGGATCGCCTTCAGCGCTTGTATGACCATTTTTTAACAAACCAGCCCACTTACAGACCATTGTTTTTGAAGGCACAGATTCACATAACACATTTGCCATTTCGGTATGTATTATCGTTGCTTTTAAACCTTTTTTTTTAAAAAGAATTTAATCGTTGCACAGTGTGCAATTTGTTCCATTGTTAAAAATACACTGAGAGGTCAACTTTAACTGATTCGTTACCAATAATGAATTGACAGATCAAAATTCAATTTTAGTGTATGTTCTTATGAAACATGAAATATTAAAATGACGTCGAAGTTTTAGTTCTACTGTTGACGAATAGATGGCGCTCCACGAACTTATCGAACAAACTAGTATATGTTTGGACATTGAACAAACATACGACGTGCTATGCAAGACCAGGTTATCAAACTACCGGCTGAATATAAAATAAACGGTAACATGCTAAAGTTCATAGTAAACTTCCTAACCATCAACAAGTATCCGCGTAAGAGTTAACGAAGCCCATTCTGAAATAATAAACATCGCAAACAGCGTCCCCCAAGACTCGGTACTCACCGTAACCCTTTTCCTCCTCGACATTAATGATGTTCAAAAATGCTTCACATTGCCCTCTAAATTCACAATGTACGTGGATGATATAACCGTTTTTATTACCGGGAAAAGCATTGCAAAGGAGTGCGATATCTTTCAAGGCATACCAAACAGCTTACAATGATTCTCACGTACTGTCGGATTCTAATTTTCAAAAACAAAAATGACATTAATTAATTGAAATAAATAAAAAAAAGAACCTTAAAGGCTAAAGCTAAAGAAAGTAACATACAACTCTTTCTCGAAAACTGTAAATTGCCAATATTTCAAAACAGCGAAATGCTCATTCTAAACGTTGATAATGCATTTAGCCGAGGCATCCAACTAAAACCACTCAAAAACGAATGTCTTCGAAGACTCAATATACTTAACACAATAGTCACTAAAAACTGAGAAGCAGATCAGAAAGTCTTAACGAACACATACAAAGCTTTTATATATGCCTATAAAGCATATAAAGTTTATATAAAATGGACTATGGACACTATTTATAATACAGGACAAGGATTTTAACAGGAGTCTTCTGTACTAACTCAATTAACAGTCTATTGGCCGAATTCAATCCGGTAGCTCTCGACTTACGGCGAAAGCAACTAACTCATCATATGTTTCAAAACTAAGACCAGAAAAACTGAACGGAAATTCTCTCGTTTTGTTTCGTGCAAAATAGATTTATTAGGTTATGTTATGTGTGAGTTGTGTGTGTACAGGAAATTGTTATTTTCCAAAGACTGGACAACCCTCTACCACATCAATGCCATTTGTAAATTTGTATTTTGCTCAGTACATATATCACTATATGCAATAATATGACTTGGAGTCGTTACATTTTTTACATGTTTCAAAGAACAAGAAGCTATTTCCTACGATTCCCTGGAAGCAGTAGTTTCGTTCCACACGTACATATTAGCTTTATTGTCGTGGAAATTATGAAATTCCTCGTTTAAAACATACATATTTTGCCACTTGTCCATGGAAATTGGACTTACATCACTTTCATAATGAATGGCTATGCAATTTCTTTTATCGGTCATTTTTAAATTGAATAACGTATTGGCATTTTTTTAGTATTAAATGTTAACTAGTTATAAATAAAAGTTAAAAGAAATTAAGCATAAATGACGTAACATCTCCTTTTTTTTTTGAAATGAAACGGTCCATGTAATAGGAACCTATCTAGGAAACCCTAAATATTAAGGTAGAAAAAGAGTAAAGATCGATCTTGCGCTATGAATGACCGTTGTGACTGAACAGTATTAGGAATTGCATCAAATTTGAGAGCAACAGTATGACAAAGTGCATAGAAGGCAGGTATATATGCAATATAAGGAATATTCAAGAAATTTTACAACGATGTGATCACATCATGACTTATTAAAAACTTCCAAAAAAACCACCGTTTACGCAAAAGCATGTCGCTGATGTTGCTGATATAGAATTTGCTAAAGAACACCTTAGCTGAAAGAAGAGGTAAGAAAAAGGTAAGTAGTACAATATTTACAGATGAAAAAAGATTCACACTCGATAGACGCGATGGTTTGTCTTATAATGTCCATGATATCAGAAAAGAATGAATATTTTAAATCGAACTTCAAAGGGATGAACTCATAATTGGCGAGAAATTAATTACACTACAATTGAGAAATAATTATTGTATTAAACCAATTAGTGAAAAAATAAAAGATCACAAAAACCAAAGTAATGAAAATTCATTTATTGTCCAACGTAATGCTTTTATACACGCAGTAAAATTGCTAAGGAAATTGAATAAGTCCAATTTAAATCTGAAACGTAAAATAGTAGAATTAAAAAAAATGATATTCACGTTGTACCTTGCCCAACAAAGTCTTCAGAGCTATACATTGTTCAAAATACACAAGAATCAGTCAACAATATTTATAAAAACTCTGGGCAATTTAATTAATTACATGACCTGAAAAAGGTAACTTGAGAAGTTGGGAATGAAATTTCACGTAGAAACTTAAACATTTAATGTAAATCATTACACAGAAAAATGACAGAAGTCATATAAATAAGAGAAAAGTGCAGATATTATTGATATTGGATTAAAATTTCATATCTAACCTAAGTGTCTTATGATTTTGCCATTTTCTTGCACTGTCCTAAGGAAAAGTCGCTATTTACACTTCTATATATACAAATTGTTCCAAAACCTTATCGGCATTGACAAATGTGAAAAATCCAAACGTGTCCCATAATATCGTCACGGTGTGTGACGTGCGTGCGTATGTGCGTGCGTATATATTGTGCCACTACGCCCTATTAAGGCAAGGTCTCAAGATGATACAAGAGTACGGAATTGCATCTCACGGTCCGGTATCGCATTTCGTGTGTCTCGACTCTCTGAACCGAGAGCGAATTCCCCGAGTTTGCGGCGAGAGCTGTAATTTCGCGAAAACCGAATCAAGGACGTCGACGTAAGCAGTTAAATCAAGGAGATCAGGATTTTTTACTTACACTTAATCTTACATTAATCATTTTTCTTTGTTTTATGCACACGCAATCGTCGTGGAAAGCACGGCGAAAATATACGGATATTTAACTTGAGAAAACGATAACGACCAATTTGTAATTGATCTGTGCTCGGAATTTGGTACCGTGTTTTGCCAGTAAAGCAACGATTTGAGACTCGTATGATTTTTTTCCGAACCAGGACATTAACCTCTGATCGATGGGCGCTTTCGTTTTGGCAAAGCGCTCGTTCGTCCTCGTTCCCGTTTATCGGTCTCCATACGCCAATTTATCAATCACAGAAATCGACAATATCCGGGGGCTATTGCGATTTGCAAAAAAAATAGCCTGTACGACCGAGTTTTAACTCGAGGTATTGTATTTTTCGAGTAATATCTGGTGTCCGAAGAACGCTGGTTTGTGCAACGCTTAGCTTTTGAAAAATTATCAAGCTCTAACCCTACTTTTTATTTGTTTCCAAGTAAGCTTTTGAAATCACAACACTTTGATTCTGATTTGTAGCCGCTCCTACTTCACTTTAAGAAATTATACAAATCTATATGTGAAATACGGCCAGTTCCATGTAAGGTACTATAATAGAGAAGTAGTATAGTAACTAAGAATAGGAATAACTGATTTAAACTGCGCTTTACTGTAAGTTACGACAGTGGGAAGTTCTAAAGAATGAAACGGCAGTAAACTCGTGCAGTAAAATAACAGTAATAATGTGTTTAAAGTGGCACTTCGCAGTCACAGTGATTTATCGTTTGTTAATGATCGGTGTAGCTATTCAACTCTGAAAATGGAGCAAGTAAACGAGCTAACGAGCAGTCACGCAAATTTCTAGACCTTTACATATCTCTAATGTTCCAATATCGTTCATATTCTTAACATAATCGGTGCATCATAAATATCGTCTAAACAATCAAGAAATCATGGGAAAAAATGAAATTGGCATTTTCATATTGCAGGCTGTTGAATGTAAAACTTCGTGTGACGAATGATCGTCAATTCTAGGAATTGTCCGATGTGCTAAGTCCATCTTTGCGGTGTTTGATTTTGGAGTTCGACAGAGTGTGTGTCGGCGAGAATACGTGTAGTATGCATACGTGTGTGTGTCGAGTGGTGGATGAGTGATGCAAATGGACAATTGGCGGAGAGGACGCGTGCGGTGCGAAAGATTTTAACCTCTTAGGCACGATGCGTCACTGTAGTGGCATTCACGGACGTCATCTCTCTGAACGACGTGCCACTATAGTGGCTTTCGAGGATGTCATATTATATTACGACGGGCCTCTATAGTGGCCCACTCGCTCGTCGTTTGAATTAAATTATCGTTTTCGTATGTTTTCTTTCACACTTTTTTTGCTGTTTAGTCTTGAGTTTATATAAGCGTAGAAAAAAGGAAGGAATAATGCGAGTGTTTCACCTTAGATTACTTAAAGAAATTTCTGAAAGATTTGGGGATATCAATAATAACGTTAGCTGTAGGAAATCTACCGTTGATCACCACTTAAGACTATCCGGAAAACATTTTTCATCGTATTGCAAGTCCAAAAAATCTAAAAAACGTTGCAAAATTGTATCGTATGTATAAAGAACGATGTAAGATAATAATTGCGCTATGAGCGTGACGATTGTGACGTGGTCTATGTGGTGTACCGTGCTTTAAAATATATCATACTCAATTGTATTATTAATTAAAGTACATTATTCAAGTTAAAGTATATATATTCATATTTTTCAAGCATATTAATATTAATATTAAAGTAAGGTACAGTAGAGGGTAAAAAAAAGGACAGCAATATGCTCTCGGCATATCAGGCATTAAAATATTATTTGGATTCATAGTAAAATTAGTCTAAGGAACGAATCATGTCGCAGAGTACATTAGTGCGAATAACAGCGAAACAGATTCGTCTTATGCCGATTCTCACTTTCATGTGTGAATATGCAATTTTTATGTACAAATTGAAAGTACAAAAAGTGACAACAATCTTGCTGTCACACTGTTGATCGGAGATCATTTTTTATCACTTCCATCTTTGACAAGTTCCTTTTCCTTGAGTACAGGTTTAGAAATGGATAAATAGATTTCCAATACTGGGTGTACATTTTGAAAACTTGCTATAATATTATCATCGTTTTGCACACAAATCATACCGACTTTAACCACCTGAGGTCTATGACGATCTTAAAGGGTTAGAAGGGCCTTGCAATTAGGTCAGAGATTTTTTGACGACCAACAATACAATTTCGTGCACCAAGTCCGGACAATCGCGCGGGAGTTTGAGGATTCGATAAATCGAGTAACGCGCACATCGACAGAACCATCAACATTAATCTCTTAGTCGCGGCTGAACTTTCTGCAGAGCTGTATTTACTGGGTTGTTCAATATGTTCGCGGAGCGCCGTCTATTCGCCAACAATAGAACAGTCTTTTAGTAAATCTGAATTTTAACATGTTTATGTTTTAAAATTTATTTTTATATATTATACTTTATTTTGGAAACTAAAGTGGGTCACGTGGTGACCCGCGGGTCATAGGTTGTCGACCCCTGGACTAGATGAATGAAGCGTATTTTTTTTATACATATTTATATCATGAGTTAAAAAAAGAATAAAATAATATGAACCGTACAATTAAATAACTAATAATACAATTCGATATGTTATATTCCAGAAATTCCACGTCACAGAATCACTGTACCACAATAGCATACCATTCAAAATGACTTGCGCAAAATCCATTAACGTGGTATATCGTTCACAGTGATACTATCTATCTGAAAAATATTGGATCCGGGAGAAGTTCATGGCGTGTTTTTAGTAAAATTCAACTGGTTTTTTTATAGTGTGAAAGTGAATTTACTTGAACCAAATATGCTGCATTATTATTGACCATGTTCCGCCATTCTCTGGGTAGTCTGGACGATCTGTGTGTCCTGAGTTATTTGCAATAGACGCCATTTATCGGGAAAAACGCCATAAACATTTTCCCAGACCCAATAGTTGTAGCTTGTAATCGTAGCTTGTTAAGGACTCCACAAAGTGAGTCGAAACGTCGCTTTTATTAATAAAAGTATTGCTTTGCTCCTGGAGCGAATAAAATTTCTTCTATTAATCTATTTGAAAAAATCACTATGGTGGCATGACATTGATGGTATGCGCGAAAGCCACTATAATGGCGTATTGTTTGCAGCGATGCATGCGCGAAAACCACTATATTGTCGTACCGTAACTAAGAGGTTAAGCTCCATCGAGTGCATTAAGCGCATGGCGAATGCAACGCCATACTCTTTCCCATTAAATCGGCTTACAATCGCTGGCTTTTTCTAACCAGCCAGTGGCAATTGTGACGAACTTCCTTTTGGGCGGTGCCATAGAATCGAAGCGTCAAAGAGCGTGATCCATTACCATAATGCGAAGACACGTTACAGAGGCTTATGCCGTGCCGCTTTTCGACCACTGTGAAGAGGTAATCCGCAACGTTACGATCCCATTTCCTGCCGGGTTATTGCGAGTCGTGACCTCTTGTTTTTAATACAAGCTTTTGTGCGCTTTTGCATTGAAAAAAGTTAGGGTCGTGTAAAGCTTGTTTGTGATACACATTTGTCAGGAATAAGCGTGCATGCTTTTGTTTAAAATTACTTCACGACAAAGGGTTTTACTAGGATTTTCTGGTCTCTGTTGGATTCGTTAAAAAAAAATTCCTAGCGTGTTAATTCTGAGAGATAAATCGTAAGCACATGTGCAAGTAATAGTACTGAGTTTCTCGCTCCTTAAAGTATTCTTTCGACATATCATTCGAGTAATCTGGGTTAGAAATAAATATTCGTTTGGCGCAACTAGTATGTGAAAACACTTGGGTCACTATAATAAGATACTTCATCTTTCCTTGTGTAAGAGTAAAAATCGGAGGCTCCGAGTGTAGGATAGAAATAATCTACAAGGGATGCAGTTTTAGTGTAAACAGGTTTTTCAAATAAAATTCACCATTTTGAAAATCAAGTACGTTTACGTAGTAATTATATTGAAAAAACATCAAATAATGTTTGTTACATAAAAAGAAATAACAAATTTTATTATAATTCATACAATTACATAATTACATATGGGGATGAAGGTATGGGTGAAAACTGTGTGGAGATAATTTAGTAATTCAATAATAACAATAATTCCAGAAAAACCGTTTATAGACTAAGTTATATGTATTAAATACATATACACATATAACGTATATATATATGTATATATAACTTAGTTTATAAACGGTTCTTCTCGAATTATTATTATTGAATTATCTGCACACAATTTTCATCCATACCTTCATCTCCATATATAATTATGTAATTGTATGAATTATAATAAAATTTTTTATTTCGTATTATATACTTAACATTATTTTCATGTGCAAAAAGGTGAATTTTATTCGAAAAACCTGTATAAAGCGCATAGAAATTTCAGTATTATAGGTCCTTGGACGTATGAAAGCGTACGTGCGTGGGAAAATGCGTAGTTAGTGCACCGCGAGTACAGTTGAGTTTAAGCTACCGTAGGAGAAAATAAAATTTGTTGCAAAAACTCTGGATACCCGTATCGATCTTCCAAACCATTACCTTAAATCATATCCCTCTTACACTTGATTATTAGTTCGATAAATAATTTTAATCGTTCAACTTAACAACAATTTCACGGAACGTTTCCAGAATTTGAACAGCATAGTCAAAAAAAGAAGAGGTACATGGAGCCCTTTCCATGCGAATAAATTACCAGCATTTGTCAAGTTATCTCAGAAAACAAAAGTTACGTCAGAGTTTTATCAAACTTCGGTGCAAAGCTTTCGAAGCCTTACAAAGCACTTTTCGTGAACTCGAAAACATTCGTATTTCTTTAGTGGACGAGCATTAACTCTCACGATGAGCCTCGAGAATTCTCGATGTATATGGAAAGTGAACCACATCGACGAAACCACGTAGAAAGGCTCTTCAGTCTCGACCCAATTCTCCGGCGAACGTGGAATTCTCATCCCTCGGGTTAAACCCCGTCACTGTGGGTTACTCACGTAGCCTTTTCTTTTTCTGTGAGGACTCTGCACTTTTCTCCCTCCTGCCATACATGAAATATCACATAGGAACTCCTCGGGGATTTTCTGAAACGTCACTGGGTCACTCGCCGCCAAGATTTTTGTTTACACGCGTTCGAGGTTCGCGTAAGGTCAGCAATCAAGGTTCATGTATTCGATATCACGGTTTCGTTCATTATGGCCATGGTTAAGCCGTTCAAATATCCATCTTTGCAAGTAAACAACTCTTAGTTCTAGTTCTCCATTATTCATAGCTTCAACTTACAAACAGCTTTGCAATCCATTGCACCTGTGAATAAATTGATAATAGAAAAATTTCGTCCTGTTTATGATCAACCTTATTAATTTACATACATACTATCATTGCATGTTTATTTATCTCAATCAGAAATCTGTGTTTATCATTTTTTGAGATAACTTACTGGTTGCAAACGTCGATTACGGTATGAATGCAATGATACTTTATCGATGTTCTTAGAAGACTATAATAACAACGTTATTAGGCGTCGCAGATTATAATTCAATTTCTCTCCTGCGCGAACTCTCATCTCGAGAGTTAAACCCAATTTTGCTAACTATGAGTTACCCACGAAGCATGTCCTAGTCTCCAAGGAGCGTACGTGTTTCTCTTCCAGGCCTTGTACGAAACACGAGTTAGACATTTTTCGGGATTCCTTGGATCGTTAGTGGGTCAGCGTGTTCACGATTACAATGGAAAAATCTCTTAAATCTACTAATCATTTCGCAATTACTCACAGTACCATTATCCTCTTATTACCTCCAACTTCGTCCAAGAACTATGGCCGCATCGTTTCAGCGGTGGGTTTTTCAATTTTATTCGATTTTATCTCATAACTCCAATCCCAAACAATTCTCTGGTAATTCGTTTTTTTATTACTGTACTCAAAACAAGCTTCTATTCCGTTACCTTGTACACACTGAAATGTAGTGGTTATAGTTTCATAATAAAACCGCTACATGAAAGCGTGATTATTTATGAAGTATCACAAAAGACCTATTTACAGGTTAACTAAGTACTACGATATAAGTGAAAGAGTTAGTATCTCCATTCACGGACATTGTTACAGTAGCATACATCAAAACTCCATACGATTCTCTAAGTTAATTCGACCGCTGTCTTATCCCCTGTCATCACCCTTGTTTATATATTGTATTACGATAATCACAGACAAGTAACGCTATAACAAGCACGTAATTATTGACATAGAGACTTGCATTCGGTTTAGGAAATTCATATTAACCGTCACGACCTGCTGATATTTCGTCCTTCCCCGCCGATTCCTTATTTAACAGAAGCTTCATTTTACGACCGTCGTAAAGTCGACGAACTCTAAACTGAGGTCGATTTTTCATCGCAATATTTTCTTCTCGTTTTCAGAATCCTTCCTTTATTATGCAGGGTACATTTTTTCCGGGGCCACGACCGAGGCCATTCCACTGGGACGCCCTTATTATCCGCGCGCCCTGACTAGGTAAGCTGCGTATATTCCTCGGTCTGCTTTTTCTTTCACCTCCAACAATTTATTCCGCGTAGCTGTGGTTATCCGCTGATCGATACGAGTCCATCGTGCTATATGCCATGTGCGCGCAACTTTGATGGCACTCCTCGGCCCCATGGGACACTCGGGTGTCGCTATCCGTGACCGCCTCAGCTTTAACGCGAAACTTTTTCGGGACAACATGCACCTTGTCGAGCTTGCACAGTTCTGCACGCATAACATGCACAGTTTTCGTCTTGATTTCATGCCTGTTTTTGCGGATTACCTGTTTGCCGTTAACCTCCAATAACCGATATTACTTTTAACCCATTTGCATCGTAAGGAAATATGAAAAGAAGGTCTTTATCGCCAAATTTTCTTTTTCTTTATATGTAAATACGAAAATGACTACAAGTAAAAGAACTTCATATTTTAGTGTTATAGGAAAAAATAAATTGCGAATATGTCGTTTACTTTCATATATATTACTAATAATGGCGGAACTGTTGATTAGTTATTTTGTGCAGTATGATAGTATTTGCAATGTGGAATGCATAATGTTAATGCCTTGGAGAATGTTATCGTTTAAAAGTTATTCAAACACATTTTGTGTGGTAAAATTTGAAATGTCTTTGTTCACGCCGCCAAGACCTGAAAATGTATGTACTTTAGGGAACTCGTTTGTTTCTTCCCACTCAAATTCACCGTCACTCTCATTTTGATTATTATCAGCATCATCACTATCGGATTTTATTTCAATAATTCGTCTTCGTTGCAGTGGCCTATTTTCTTATTCACTTTAATCAGAACTGTTATCTCCAACAACCACCCTTCTTTTCTATTTTTTAATTAGCGAATAATGATAGTGAGCAACAAAATTGAGCGTATGTATATACTAATGATGCAAATGGGTTAAATCTCAACATTATAGTCACACTTTAAACTCCCTTCTTCGGACTTCATATTGATAAAGCGAAAAAAAAGTTATTCGATGTAAGAAATCGATGACATAACGGTGATGTGTGGTGTTTTGATTTATTACAATCTTTGAATTTGAAAGGAAGAAATAGCTAATCTTGGACAAAGCACGTAAAGGGAAGGTCACTTTAAAATCACTGAGATTCATAGAAAGTTACGTTCTCATTACAATATCCATTAAAATGAATATCCATGGTAAGTAGATGACGATAAAATAGTAGTAATTACTTCAGATTTGTTAGTATAAAAACTCTAGTAGGAAACGGAACGCGATAAGCCTCTGAGGAATTATCATGCCGGAGACTCGCAATTATTTTCAAACTGGATTTTTTATCTTTCTATTTAGAATGAGTCGAAGGAACTTCGGTAGGAGCAAAGTTCCACCATTATTTCGACTAACAGATCTCGAGACGATAACATGTAGTAACACTAAATTTCTCCCGCAGCCCTTTGGAAATTGTTACAGCAGTTCTCCTCGTTAAAACCCTATGACACTGAAGTGTTATAACACTGTTGTTAGACGACAAAAATTATAAACTGCTTCGAAAGTTATCTGATATCAGAATAAACTCAGCGACAATGATGATTTTTTGAAATCAGGAAGTGGACGAATTTTCCAAGATGACAGATTACATTTTCTTGACAGAATATAGAACTAGAGTATCACAGTTATCGTGGTAAAATAAACAACAAATATCAGATACTACCACTTTGTTTCGTATGCGAATTCTCGCAGGCCAAGTTTTTTTAACACGTTCCACGCCGCATGGGGCGTATACACGGCACGCTAAATTTTCTATTCGGGCTATTTAGAATTTTCCTTGCAAAACGAGAAATTAAAAAGGAATTATTTCTTGCCAATTATAGAAATCGTACGGCACGGGCAGGAAGCAATAAAAAAAAACTTGCAAAAGAAAAAACTGAGAAATTAATAGAAGGGAAAATGCCAATCTATTGCTCTCATTGTTGCATGGTCTCCAAGATAACGAAAAAATAAGATCTATCAGCCTCGATCGAGTGCTCCAGAAGCAAATGCAGGGACGTGACCAACGATTCCACAGGAGGCCTGGACAGGCACTTAGAGGCCTTTATTAACGATCCTGCCCGAGTTGTGCTTCTGAAACACACTTGGAGATTTGATAAATATGCTTCTTTACGAGAAAATAATGAAAAAAAAAATAAATAATGCCATAAAGACACGAGTGCAACTCCTAATTTTGTCTATTTTACGTTATCTTTTTATACAGTAAAAAAATGTGAATTGATTTAAAATTACCGAACTCGATAAATCATCCATCGTTACTTAATTAGAAAAATTACACTAATTTGTGATGTCGCATCTATTAGGATTTTCCCCCATTTTACTGCAATACATTACTATTTAGTGCAATAATTATTGTTGCAGTAAAAATCTATATGCTGCGTCCTGAACATATCTTACAAGTGGCTGATAATTTAATGTTAAAGAATTGGCAGGATTTCAGCTCAAGCAACTCGTCTGATTTCTCAAATAAAGTGGAGCCGCATTAACCATAGCCTGCTACTCCTTGCCATACTCCGATTATAATGCAGAGAAACTCTTGCCGTGAATGGAAAGGCTCTCGATGTTTGCCGCTGTAAGGTGAAAGATTTAATTGCGAGATAGACGGGTCAAGTCGAACTCCTTTTTTCTTCGTTTTACAACCGCAAGACTGTTGTGTCTTTCGCCAATATTTGTTCTTCGAGAATCAATCAAAATAAAAAAGTAAATTAAATAAATTATGTCAAAAAAATAAATTCAAGGCTGATCAGTGGCTGCATTTAGGTTCGATTTATGTTTATCCAATACGTGGCTCAGGTAACGTATGATTGTTAAAGTCGATCAGCAATTTACAGTTCACTATTCAAGATGAGTTCCCAAACTTAAAACCACGACATACGCAATGTATCAAAGAACGAGAAACAATGTTGTATCAAAAACTCTCAAATTCTTCACTAAATACCTTTATTTATAGCTTTACCACAACGTCATTTACAATAGCACAACTAATTCGCCATTTGTAGCCATTCGACAACTTCCAGTTTATATTACGAAATACCTTCTCTAGAATTCTGATAATTCTTCGGGGAAATTCTGACAATTTAATTACCACATCAAAAGGTTACGCGGACGCAAGTACAGTAGAAATAGTTGTTTTTTTATGTTAAGTCTGAGCTACTGCAAATATCGAAGCGGTAATGCCGCAATGCTTTGTACGACACTTTCGCGCTGATACGTCAAAGGCATAGGTCAAATTCACGCGCTGAAAAGCCTTGTAACGGAAAGAAAATATATCGGCCGGATTCAAAGGATCTCGTCGCAGAGCGCGGAATTCATCGTTGTGGAGAACAATGCTTTTGAAATTCACGACGCAGCGGTGGAACAGCTCGGAAGAGGAGAAGAGGGAAAGAGCGACACTGACGTAGGCGTAACCGTGCGCCTGGAAAACTTTGTTAGACGATGTGTCAACGTATATCCATCCCGTGGCGAATCTGCACGGCGGGGTGGCATTATGCTCGATTCATATGCTGCGTCACGTTTCTTCTTTTCCAGCCGTCTCTTTTTGGCGCTTCCTGCCCCCGGATCTATCGTCCTTTCTCCCGGTTCCTACCTCAAAGGAGATCGAAGTTCAAACGCGAGTGGCATAATGGTGCGACTTCTCACCGAAATATAGAACACCGAAAACTACCGACCAATGTCAAGCCACTCTCCATTTCCCTCCGAATTAGGTATGCAATTGAAGCGTGTCCTCTAGCAATTCATACCACGTGGACTGCGGGGACTCCGGATTTCTTGCAATGATCTGGTTTCTTTTAAGGATTCTGCGATAGACAAAGTTCTTTTTACACGTAGACATAGACACTCATAACTTTATCGCTCGCAACACTATTAAGACAACTTGCGTGAATTATATTGGTCATTAACGAGCAGTTAATTATCACACGTCTTAAGAATTTCTAAATTCTTCATTTGATTTTAATGGAACAAGAATTTTAGTCGACAGAACGACGGCGCAGAAAATTAAGGTTGAAAAATGTTAAGAATTAAATGAAATTAAGAATTATAAGTATAAGGTGGGGAATTAAGCTATGTCTTTGAAAAAAGGTGTGAATTGAACCCGGAACCTTCCGTTTGCCAGACGATTGCTTTACCACTGAGATACCTAAGCCCTCCGGTCAAATGCTTTTTTCAAAATCTATTAAAGAATGAATTTATATTCACTCGCGTCTCTTCGACCATGCGCGGACATCTTAATGTATACATAAACACTCCGAAGCTTATTGCTCATAACATTATTATGACGACTTGCGTGAATTATATTGGTCATTAGATAAGAATGATATTGGGCATTAGATAAAAATCGGAGGCCTTAGATAGCTCAGTGGTAGAGCAGTCATTCAGCAAAGGAAATATCCCGAATTCGAATCTCGGTCGAGTTATATACCCCAGTATCCAATTTTTTCCACGCCTTTTTCAAAGATATGAGTTAATACCACCTTATACTGATAATTCTCAATTTCATTTAATTGTAAACATTTTTAAGCTTTATTTTCTGAGCCACGCACTAGTAACTAGATACGTTCTGACACACAATGTCGTTCTGTCGACTAAAATTCTTATTCCGATAAAACCAGGTGGAGAATCGAAAAATTCTTAAGAGGTGTGAGAATGAACTGCTCGTTAATGATCAATATAATGCACGCAATGTATGTCATTTCCATCGAATCTGACAAGGAACATCCATATCTTAGCTGAATCGAACCAAATTATTAATTGATATATTGTCCAACAACTAAATGTGTTCGATTATTAGTCATTTAAGTGCTGTTATATCTTTGCACTTGGAAAAACATTAATAATAAGTTTTCCTTTTCACACTAATAAAGTCAATATACCTGACGATAGTCCGCAACGGAGTCAAAACGTCGTAAACAACTTGTTGTTTTCATATTCATCCTCTCTATCTACAATCCAGAACTGTTCGCAAGACCATTTATCTAATTCATATACAATTTCGAGCAAGAAGAGAGTCAGGCATAATTATGCTTAATTCACGCAAGTTGTCTTCTTTAAACATTTGACTGCATTCTTATTGCAGTATAATTGAAATTGTATTGATGATTGAGAAGTCCTCCTGATATTTAAAGAAGTGCTATTCAGCTGACAATATTATTTTCTCCGTTTGAATTTGTGAATCGATTTCTCATTCTGGTGTTAAAGCGAAGGATCAAAACTTTTCTATACCCACAACTAGACGTTCACGGCAAGAGTGAACTCTTTCGAGAATTTGACTCGTTTGAAAGTTTGACCGGAGAGCCTGAGAAGCTCAGATGATAGAGCATTGGGCCGGCAAGCAAAAGGTTCCGACTTCGGGTTTTGATCCAGTCACCCAACGGCTCGAAGTTTTTCTGCTTACCCTCTTAAAGGTATATCCTTTTAAACTTTCGTGCTTGAGAAATAAAAAGTACTTCTTAAAGTTCGATAATTACACATTTCTCATAAATGTCTTTAAAAGTAATGTTTCTGATTTTACTAAATTTCAATATAAATCAATATAAGTACTTAACGACCATGTGTGCACTGTTAATAAAATATTAATCATTTTAATCGAACTATGTATTCTGTACTTGACATTTTCACAATCGCAATTTGCAAGCCATGCACTTATTTTTAATCCTTCAAAAATTCGATAGGTTCGATAAGAAGATTTTATGAAGGATATGGTTGAGCAACATCTGCTGATTAAGAATTTTTCGCTCTTCCTCCTTCGGCTCAGCAAGTTTCATTAACGTCTCCGCTTCCCTTCAAATTTCGTGCTAGCCAGATAATCCCTAATTTCGTTTGACGCCTCGCGAGTGACAGCGAATTGAAAAATGAGGCGTGGTGACCGAATGAAAAATTACTCGCACCCTTGGTGGGCAAACGATAAGAACAGAAGAGCATGAAAGTAAGTGATTTTCATTTTACCGCAAATTAACAAGTTTGCACCGCCAGTATATGCGAGAAAATCATTTAATTAACGCAATAATAAACACTTTTTTTCCATTGTCTCGCCGGCCTTACAAATCGTCGGAGTGCGTCAGAATATTCGTAGGATATTATTTTGCCTTTAAAATTGTTGTATTGCAATCGAACAGCATCACTTTGACCGATTAATCTACATCATAATTACATAACAATCGTAAAATCTTTGATTCAATTAATGTCTTCTACATTTGGGATATATTCATCAAATTTAAAAAACGACTTTGCGTTGTTACCAATTAGCTTAATGTTCTAGAGATTTGTCGATTTATTTATTTGCTCAAAATAACATATATTGAAAATACTCGCATATCGTGATTCTTTTTAATATTTCTGCAGAAATGTGTCGTTGCAAAAGTGTGAATTCTTACGCCAAAATGGATTGCCTGAAATACAGTAGAATTTTGATCACCGGATTGCAGCCGATTAAAATTCGAGGAAAAATATCCTCCCTCTAACGCAAAGAAATTCTGCCAGAGATTCACATTTTGAACCGCAAGATCCTTTGTCTTCTCGGTGCCATTAAGTGATTAAGTTTCCACACTTTAGACTCAGAAAGTACATCGTGGTATATTGCGGAAATTCATGCACCGCTTGATAAACGGACCGGAAAGGAATATTCATCTTTCTATAAGAAAGAACTCCAGATTCTTCTGCATGTTCTTTTAACGTATAACCGTCATGCTTGAAATATTAACGAAACATTCGAAATTAGTCCAGAGATTTATTCATTCAGCAGAAGTGCACAACCAACATTGAAACAAGTCTAAATTAAAGGAAGGCAAATCTGTGATTCAATATGATAGAAATCAAAAGGAAACTTCAAAGTACAATTATAAAAAAAGTCGATAGCAAAAGGAAAGTAGAGAAGAGGAAGGTAAAAAATCAACCAACTAATTTGTTTCCTTAGGAATAGTATATGGTTCCTAGATAATATTTAAGAACGTACTCATTGCGCATGTTGCGCATGTGAAAAATCTAGACCAATTTTTCCTAATAAAGAGGACAGGGCAATGGTAGTTTTCTCTCTATATAACTGCTGAGGTTTTGAAGCGGGGGTTCAAATTCTAATTCTAATTCCAATCTAGGAACTAACTGACTAACTAACTAATTAACTAACATTCTATTTACTTAGCTAATTAACATTATAATTTTGTAACCGCGACGCGGACACTTTGCTATGCGATTACTGGATTTCTCGTCTCCGCTTGAATACTAATAATTAGATTTAGTCACATGAGTACTACATTTATAGGGAATATTTTTCTACTTCACCTTAACCTTTGGGATATTTCACTCACTCCAAAGCACAATAGATTGCGTATTGGGGAAGTTGCCAATATCACAACTTAGCTAGCATATCTTTATGATTGCGATTTCTTGAACAACTCAACGCCCACCAGACTGCACATTGGAAAGAAAGACACAGTCTTCAATCCATTCTAATCTAAGTTCAATCCGCAGGATCCAAGACGCAGAAGATTGCGTATCGGGAAACCGATAAAACTAGAGGTTAGTTTAATGAATAATCAATCGATACTTAAAATTCGACTAGGCAGGAAACTCCAAGTAAGAGAGTTTATATAGAACTAGATATTTAAATAAAAGCCTTTTACCGCGACAGAATTTCGTATTCATTCAGACACTTCTTTTTGTAAGAGTTTACGCGGTATATTTTGATTTCGATTAGGTTTCAAACTCCACGTGCCCTTAGGACAACGCAGCGTGACACGTAATGTAAAAAGGGATAACGAATCTTCAGAAGAGGGACAACGAATTGTTGACTTCTGTTCTTCCATTTCCGAAATTCCACTAACTCATTAACCCCATCAGCCTCCCAGAAAAGTGTCCTACAGACACGTTTGACCCGAAAATCCTATCCTCTTTCATGCCTAACAACAAACCACGATATAAAATTGGCGGCAATGATGGGATTATATCAGACAATTTTCAGGATACTGGTTAATTTATAGCAGAAGAAGTTATTTATGGCGGGAGGAGGTTGAACACAGTCTAACAGTTGTGAACCTTCGAGTTTAAAAAGATATTTATTGTCATGTAGCTAATATTCGAGCAGATTAAGACCGATACAGAGTAATAATGTTTTTCACCCGTTAGGTTTTCCAAATATACAGACCTACATTTGTTAAAATATTAGTCGCACGTACTTGAAACAATGTGCTGCGTCACTACCTACCTCTTTACAGGACGAGCAGAGGACTCTCGTTCAAACTGACAGTTCAAACCGTTGTTTGCATTGCAATTCCCTACATTATAAACGCAGGGAACAAATCTAAATGTCATTTTCAATCGATAACTTAAAACAAAATCCACTATGACGCGTGTTAAAGTTATTAGAAAGAGAATAATAAAATAAAATAAAACACGTTAATTTGTTGAAACCTTGAAACGGTGGAGGCATAAGTAATTATTCCATCCTTTCCAGTAAATTGATTTTCAGCGCTCATACGTGATATTCAGAAATATTAAGTACCTCCAGGCGTACCACCCCCCTATGCAAATCGCTCTTAGGTTTAATATGTACGTCGCTGCTGCGTCATCAGGGGTGTATATGGGGTTGGAAACGCCATTAAAACGCTAACCCACGAGTCGACCCGGTAGGAGCGAAGTCATAACAAAGGGCTTGTCCTTTAGATCCTTTAAACCTATCCATGCAAGAGCAGGCCGCGTGGATGGAAGCATGTCGAAGAGAACGAATTGATTAGTTTGCGTGTTGCTGACGCTTGACTTTGACCTTCCAATTCTATACCACGCAGCGATCAGAAGGCAGATTAATACTGTTCGGTAATTGTCACGTGAATAGCTTGTCGCATTTCGAGACAATAGGATTCCAAGCGTGCAACTTGCTTTTACCACATAAATCATTTGGCGGATTGCCTTTGCATCTGACGCCCCATCGTGGAAATTAATGGGAATGGCCACCGTACCCACTAAGCTTTGAACACCATTCATATTCTGCTCGAAATAACCCCGCCAATCCGCGAAATGTAAGGAATCTTAATCTTCTACCACGTTTCTTCATCACTTGAATCATGTTTTCCCATCATCGGTGAACAATTTTTTACTTATTTTTCCAAATTTCTTACTAACAAAGCACATGTAAAAAGATAGATAAGTTTGATTATGAGAAGTACAATTTTTTACAGTAGTTGAGTTGAGTTTGCAAAATAGCTATCCATTATTAATTAATTATATTAGTGAAACAACTTCAATCATTCATCATCAAATATTATTGTATGTCTGATATATGCTTGCTTATTAAAGCAATAATAATGGAGTGATCGTTCTTCTCTGAACCCTAAACTAAACCGTGTGTGGTGATAAAGGTGTATGGGTGTCATTCTCATATTCTCCTCGTGACCCTCTTCCTGCAAAACATATTCCCCTCCCTGTCCGCCATCTCTTACTTCAAGTTTCTCCTCTAATAACTGCCGGGTAGCGACCCCAGGGAAATGTTGGCGAATCATGGCCATAGCGGCAGGAGTTGCTCGTGTCTCTAACAATAGTTGTCAGCGGACAAAGGAGTCTGTTATCAGAGGATAAGCCCTTGTATATTCCTCGATATACCTTTCCGCATGAATTCTTTCTCTTTAACCCTTTGACTGCTGTGAGCGCATATATGCGTCCGGCAAAAACCATCGGTATGGCCTATGGGCGCATATGCGCGTTCCGCGAGGGCTTTGGTTGTTTACTGTTGTCTCGTGTGTATGTTCGACAATTGTTTCTGAGGTAAATGTCCATCGCTCGCAGAAACCACATACCTCGTTGCTGAGCAATGAGAGAATATTAAATCTTGTTTATTTGATCATATACTAGTTTCGAGATTCGTCTATTACTAATTTTCGTATACTTCTTTCTTAAAAGAAAGCTTTTGTTTAGACATAGAGCATTTTTGTTACTTAATGGTTATTTGTTCGATTTTCAAATTGGCAAAATCGAAATGTATAAATTGTAGTTATCAAATGCTTAACTTTTTATTTTTACCATTTAAAACGTTTTAAAACTTTACCACTGGTGAATAAACAATATATATTGAAAATAAGGTATGTTTTGATCCGTTTTTAAGTGGAGAAAGTAATAGTAATTGGATTATGTACAATATTATAACGTGTTAATACGCCGGTAAGATCTATATTACGCGAAAAAGTATTCAGTCCCCAGCGATCGTTACAGCAGGCCCCACGTCGATGATGAGAAGCACTTCAACTTAGAGCAGTTCGCTGTCAAAGGGTTAAAATCACAAGCAACTCACGATTCGCCCCTACAACCAATGAGGAATCGTTAATTCATCGTGGATTCAAGATCGGTAATAACGTGAATACCTGAATGCAAAGTTGGTGGCTTAGAATCATTGCTGGTTTGGAATGTTAAAAAATCGATGGTAAGGTATTATTTCAATGCGTACTCAGTTCGATATGCCTAGATTTAAAAGTTTTAATGTCACTAATTATTAATGTGTATTTTATCACAGTTTCTTTATTATTGGTCTTATGCCTTTTCAAGGACATTTTAGATTATATCTCGGGCTCACCTGTGCATCTGCAAGGATGCGTCGCATCAAGGCCAAGGTGGGGTGCGTTGTGAGGTCATCCTGGAGAGCAAGAGCTTCACCTTCTTTATTCAAGCGATTTAAGGTCCTTAGGGCTGGAATCATAAAATAAATACGTTGTATATATGTATATGTGCGATGGTCAAAGTGATTAATCGGTTTATTAATAGGAATAAAATTATTAATAAATTTTAATTATTGCGCACTTTAATAGACACTTTTACAGACTGATAATTATTAATAATTTCCAGCTATCCTTAGTAGAAGTGAATAATCTGGGAAATAATTTGTCGAAATTTATGGCATTTACCGGTAAATATTAATAATTCCAAGGTATGTTCGGTAACTAAGTACATAGTAGAAAACTTTTCGTGGTTGACTAATCATCGTGCCACGAACAATGCGTGAGAGAAGTGTGGATCTGACCCAAAAACGCTAAGTGATTAACAATCAAATATCCAAGAAATGACAATCAACCTGTGCGGGCATTTAAAATTCTTGACAATACACCGGACCGAATGAGCGTAAACTATGTTTTCTATATAGAGGACCATATAAATTATCTTGAATACGTTTAACATTGGGTAGAGAGAGTTGGACAGGAACCTTTGCAGTATTAACCGAGTCAAAAATACGAACCAGAACCAGAATTAACCGATAAGGATGAGTTCTGGTCCTGGTGGACATTTGCGGTCCGGTTGATTTTACAACAGCTCCCCTAACCTCACATTAACCCCTTGACGTGTAAATAAGATGGAGATTCGTATATCCGAAAAATACCATTCAGTTTCGCTGACCTGAACAGTTATTATGTGCAAGCAGAGAAAGAGAACGTTTTATTTTAGAATTTGGATTGTTGTATAAGATTTAATGAGGTTGATATATAATGCCAATAGAGAACAATTATTTATAACTTTTACCAAACTCAAATATTGTCTAGCATGCCATTCGCCGTGCGAGATATCTGTTGTGCAGAATACTACTATCAATGTTCTTCTTCTGATGTGTGGATGCTCTTTTGTTATTGGAATTGTTGCAAAGGTGGGCAGACCGTCTCAACGACTGTAATTAAACCAGAATCGATGCACAAGTGAAGCAACTGCGTAATCTAATAGTATACTGCACGGCGTCCACCAAAAACTGCTCTTGACAAGTCAAACTCGTCATAGTCTACAATGGCGCATGAAATTAATGACGAGGCCAACTCATCATTGTATGTCAAGGGGTTAAGCGTGCTCTCAAGAATGTGTACATTCTTCTGTACGGACGTCACCGTGGGTAATGTTTAAAACATAAGAATATTAAAAATGGTTTGAATGGATAACGCACCACCATAGCACATAAGGTGCTGATGCTTTGCAAACTAAAATTCTACGCATCATATAGTATGAATGTTTATTATATTTGAAAGTACAATATTTAAAGAAAGGAGGATGGCCGTAAGGAAGATTAGAACAAGAATAAACTGATTTTCTTAACATAGAAAGATGTTTATTTTCTATAAAAAAAATATTTGTTTCTGCTTGCGTTACACTCTTCTTTTATTTTTTTGTATTGTTTTATCACCAGCCGCCAGTTACGGCCTCTCGATGGATTCTCGATCGTTCTTTTTGATTTCGTAGTCGGTAACACTCTCTAATTCCGCGCTTAGGTATAAATAATTTAGAAAACATGCGGATACAATTTAATAATTTATTCGACATGTTAGAATCTCAAAAAGGAAGAAAATTATTTACAAAGGAAAAGTTTGTTATTTTTATAAACAGATTTAAAAAAATAAATAGATTTTTGGCAAAACGCTTGAAGAGTATAAACGATGTTAACATAATGTTATAAAAATTGAAAATGTTGAATAATTTGTTCTGCCTATTACAAATATAAAACTATTATGTATTATATTCCACTTTTCTGGGAGAAAATGTTTAAATCATTCTCGAAATCTGCATTGCAATCAAGCATGAGGGATGAAGTGCAATGATAAAAGATATAATTTACTTTTACCGAAAATTGCTCGAAATTATTAATTAATTAACCAATCAATGTGATATACAATATTACGACAATTTAGTGGCTTTGATTGTTTCAATTCACATTTATCACTTTAACCGTAACATATGCATTATTCACATTTTTGTATACGAATATTATTTTGGGGTCGGAAAACCCTAGATTTTCTGAAAAACTCTCAAAAAACGAATAATTAAAAAAAAAACCGCATGGCTAGACGGTCAGTTGATTAGCAGAAGTAGAAAGCTGGATCTACAGTTATGGTTTACATATTTACTGTGGTAATTTTAGAATTTAATAAAATAATAGATGCAGTAAGTATAAATGTCACATCCCATAAAATAATTTTCAGGTATTTACATGTTTTGGTATTTAATCCGTTCACTGTTATGAACGGAAAATCTCCGTCCATAAATTATTGTTATTCCAGGAGTATATAAAAGAATGTTTTAGTTTTTTAATAGCGTTTATTTCATTAAGTATCTTTAATAATAAAAAAGTTACAGAGGTTTTCCAAAATGCAGGATTGATATGGCTGCCAGAGAATGGGTTACGGATACGTTGAGATTAAAATAAACGGTGATAAGTTTAGCGCTTTACATTTAGCATGAGTTTGTTGATTAAAAAAGCTTAAAGTATTTTTCGTTTTCCATTCCTTCTTTCCCTTTTTAGTTTTGAGTGATTCATTGATAACGGTATTTACTTTATCATTTCTGTTGGTGATGTAAAATTTTTAATTTCAAACAAGAGATGAATAATTTGCAGATTAATTACGTTATGTTTATCTCACTGAAATTTAATAAACTTTATTGAGGCATTAATTATATTACCTGATGATAAATTTAGCGGTAACAAATTTGTACCATTTTTGCGAAATGATTCTGAATCGCGCACAGCTCAAATACAATTTACAATTAATTAGATCATTAATTAAAGCATCAGCTTGTTGGCTGTCAAGCAATTTGCCAATATCGCGGCTTGCAAAGAATATATGCAGCAAATGAATGGAGATTCTAATATGATATACGATATGCACACATGAAACTGATTTTACGTTATTGTCTCATCAAAAATATATATTGTAATTTTGATTTATCAAGAAATTTCTTCATTTTTTTGTCGGTATTCTCCGATGTACAATTCATCTCACTTTACGTGAGAATGAATAAGAATTCCTGGAACAAGTACCTCGGTCAGAGACTTAAATTTAAGGAAATTTATGCATGGTTAGTGACTTCATATTCTCTTTTCCACTTTTATCGAATAGGAAACAAAAGAGTATGAATACTTTGGACAATCTTGATGGAATAGTTCATTAATGACGTACTCCGCATTGTTTGGCGATAATGGAAGTTGTAATTCTTTCATAATTTCAAGGTAATCAAAGCAGGCAATCAATAGCATCACGCAGCATTATGAACCTAAATGGAAACTCAATTTATAACTCATTAAAATTCGCTATCTCATGTTCTTTACCGAGATAGACTGCCACTGCCGATTAATTTTGTTACGTCGGAAACATCAATTTTTACGTATTTTCGGGTGCAGTCGCAGCGTTCATCGATGAGATTCTGATTTAATGGATGATTTATCAATGAAGCTAAATAAATATGTGAATTACATGAGGTTAGGTAGTTAAACAATTCTTAGCAATCGATACCGTACAGAAAGAAAACAATTAAGCACGGCCTATTAATTACTTGTTCGTTGTCTTGCCCTTGTGTAAAATGTATTCTCAATAACTTTCATGACTCAAGAAAAAACAGATTTCATTTCCTTATACTTATTATTTCTGGAGAATTATTGTGCGACTGCCATTAATAATCCCTGTCTATTTTTTGTAAAATAATTTATGATATGTGGAAGTAAGAATTCTCTTGGAGATATTTTACTATAATACTTTAGATATTGATTAACGTGTACCTATAACCGTATTTAATCCTAAAATTTATTGAATATCGCATCCAACATTCAGAATCAAATTTATTATGTCTACCATCTTTTACACGATAAATGCAAAAATACTGATCACTTTTGTAATAACCCGAATATATTAGGTTCAGAAATAAATTCCTATCAATTTTTTTTTAGTAAAGTGAAACTGGTATTATAAAGAAAGATATAAAAAAGTTAATCATTGAAATATTTATCTCCCTTTATAACGATGTTCATGTCACATAATATATAGAGTAAAAGGTTTATGCATAAATTTGATGTATTTTACTTGATATCGTCGACTTTCCAGAATTTACTTACAATGGTTTTCTCATAGAATTTCTATATAATATTCACATCCCATTATCTTTAATTATCTGATGCGGAAAATCTTTTTTTTTACTAAAATGACTCAGTAATATTACAGCCGTTAGAATTCGCTAGGAAAAACTTCTTTCTACAACTAATACAAAGTATCAATTTTTATCACATATATATACAGAATAACGAGAAAAAAATAAATAGCGATTTTTTTTCCATTGCTAAAAGTAGTTCCAGCATCGTGGCATCATTATTAAATGGACCGTTTATTTTGAAAGTGGTGTAAGTCCATACTTTATCGTTTCGAAAAAATTAAAAGTTAGGATATTAGTTAATTCGAAAATATAAATAAATTATGTTAAGTCTACCAATGTTATTTGATTATATAAATTTATATTAAGCGAGTTTTACTAACCTAATATATTATATATTTACGAATTGTAAACGGATTTGTACTATTTACTTACTATTTGTATAAATCCTTTAATTTTAATTATAAAAAATTAAAAATCGCTTAAAATATATTTTCTATTAATTCAATGTTATTTATAAATAATGACAAAAACAACACAGGTGTAGTATTTTTTATTTTGAACGTTAATTATCTTTATATGATTTTAAACTTAATATAAAATATTGCTATTATTTATTTATGCTCATTACGTGACAATGTTTAGAAATATTCACGATGCATCGGCGATATATAAGGTAATAACTGTTCCATATCCTTATATTTTTCATATGTAATAGGTTTGACATCGTGATATTAAAGCGCTATGACGATTCTTTCAAATTTGGGCGGTTTCCTCCAACATGTATTGTGCATGATAAATCTAATGTCTTAAATTCTATGCCCTTTATCAATGTTTTATATAAAATGATATATGGTGCATAACCTCATCCAACATATTTTTAACCAGTTTACCCTTTGTCTATTCGTATTTTTTCTTACCCGTTTTAAAATTACATTTTGTAGAATTCATCATTCCATTTCATGTAAAATAAATGTATTATTTCGCCTACATTGTTTATAACGTCATCATAATTCTTTGATGTGTACGAGAAATTCTCTATTCGTAATACCACTTCTATAATACCAAAATCTGCATTGTGTAAAAAATACGAATGCTCGAAAAGTAAAAATTTATAATTAATTACTTCAATGTTACTTTCCAAAGGATAACATTCGGTTTTACCAAGAAAATCGTAACTTTTACAGTTATCTTTAGAAATTATGTCTACGGAAAATCAACTTACACCACTTTTATAATCAATCGCCGCAGAATTCCTTTTACTTACCAATATTTAATTAAACAAAGTATTGGAATTTTTTAAGATACTAAATATAAACTCGTTATAAATAAAAAGTTAATCATAAAATTAATCACAAACGATGTAATATTTCATTTTTTTCCAAGAAATGAACTTACACCACTTTCAAAATAAACGGTTCATATATCCACATACGTGAGGAGCTAATGCAGAATTCTCTCTCATCGTGAATACGAAGAAACGAGGTTTATAGCAAAGAAGTCACAGTATCACAGGGCGCTTCTAATTCCAAATAAAATTCTTAGTCCTTGAAAGACTTCCAAGAGATCCGTCTGCTGAAAAAGTTTTGCCCGTTGAACATCAAAGTACACTTGAAAGGCGATGCATCCTGAGTACTAAGGGCGACGTGTCTGTCCTCGACTAGCTCCTCTCACGAACTTGTCGATAACAGTTTGGCACCTCTCAGGCCTTTCCACCTTCGCGCCACGTCTGTGCCTCGGGAATTCAATTATCCCGACGTAAGAATGGTCGGAAGAAGGTAATATGCGATGAACGACCAAACAAACGGCCATCTTGATAGTTGAGGCTCAACTGGGAATCTGGTAACTCTTAGATTTTCTCTTGGAAGCATTTAAAGAGCTTAATGACGTACATGTACAAATTTCTTAGTTCAAAAAATAGAAACTACTATTACACCAAAATCTGAATCCAAGTACTTTTAAATTTTCTCCTGCTAATCCATTTAACTTTTCAGAAGATATACTGATAAGATCACGTTGTCTAATATCTACTATTATTATCTACGTTTACCAATAAAGAATCGATGGCTGAGAAGAAATTTTGTTACTAAAGATTAGGACCTACGCGAAGCAAATTCTGTTGATCATTTGAGTAATCAGTTACTTGAAGAGAGTGAGAATAAAGACGAAGTATTATTTTTGCCGTAGTAGAAATTACGAAAGTCTACCTAAATATACAATATTGTTTGTGTGAATCTGGATGACTGTTTTGCGTAGTGCAGGTTTCTGAAATGAAATTTTGCAAATCAAATTCATTCTTTTACTGCTCAAGTACTTTCACATATAAATTATATTTATAAAACATTAAATAATGTTAATTACATTGTATGAAATAAAAAATTGTATTATAATTCATATAATTACATAATTACATAATTACATATGGGGATGAAAGTATGTCTGAAAACTGTATGCAGATAATTTAGTAATTTAATAATAATAATTCCAGAAGAACTGATTATATATTAGGCCCTATGTACTATATACATATACTATATTGATATGTACATATAACCTAGTCTATAAACCATTCTCATTGAATTACTGAATTGTCGGCACACAGTTTTCATACATAGCTTTATCTCCATATGCAATTATGTAATGAATTATAATATAATTTCCGATTTCTTGTAATTAACAATATTTGAGGTTTTTTAAATATATAATTACATAAATACATGATTGTATAAATATTAATTATTAAATATATAATTACATTTTTACATTTAATTTAATAAGATTATTTAAATATATAATTACATAAATACTTGATTTACAAGACTAAATTTGATTCGAAAAACATGTAGAGGTATAGGCCCGTGTACGAATGCACGAGCATATTAAATAAAAGGTTGCGACAATGGTGTCGCCAGAAGATCGCTAATATACGATATATTTCGACATTTTGCGCCTATGCGATGGAAGCGAGATGCTATATGTACTTTTGCCTCAACTCGAACTGTATCGGACTCGTGGAGTGTGTACATACTCGCATTCCACGTATTCTGCTTATGCACGTGGCTGGTATAGCTGAAATTATCTTCGATAGGGAATATCGGGAAAATTCATAACTTTGTATGTATTTTTAACGAATTTATAAACATAGTATGAATATGACGTAAGTATTGAAAATAACAAAGAAACTAATGAAATCATATACCGTCTTCAATACAATAACGTAATGAGACACAGACTATTTTTATCCTTCCAAGTCTCAGTTTTATCATATTGCGCTACCGTAAAAAAAATAGGATTGAAGTATTTTCCAACTAAAATTCTATAAATCTAAAGCTATTTAACACTAAACTTACCACGCACTTCAGGCATATTTGGGTGTATTAAATATATCCTTAAAGAAAAAGAAGACAAAGGAAGAAAAGATATCAATAAATTTATTACATTAATCCCTACTCTACAATAAAATCATGGAAAATCTCAGAAAATACTCAATCTCAATGTTCTACAATTTTTCAAAAAAATTACCGACAGATAATTCCGGTTCATCCGGTAAGTTTAGCGTGAAGATACTCTGCATTGTTCATGCAATAAAGCAATGAGTATATAAAAATATTGATGTGCATGTTAAAAATAAGAGGGTGCAAATGTGTGTTCCAACGTTTTATCGAGGTACCCATTTAAAGCAAAATTCTCCCCTTAGGGATATATCGAAATTTGTGCAGACAGCGCCAGCGGAAGGTAAACTGATATATGGGTTATTCCGATATTACTGCATCTATATAGCGAAAAGGCAATTCTTTATGTCCCGTTACATGAGCTAGAAACGTGGTGGCCTCTCCAGACTGGAATGCACTCCCTGGACTCCAAAAGTGGCATTATAATGCTCTTGCACTCCTGTCCTTTCGTATAATCATACACGAATGCAAATATTGCATAGAGCGAGACACCTCTGGAGCCTGTCGTGTAAAATTAATAATACTTGTCATAGTTCAGCGTAAAGTTAAAGTAGTTAATCTCAGTCTAGTTTTGCTTATCATATAGACGTTTAGAGGAGATATAACAAACATTAGATATTGCATTAAATGATATTACTTTTTCACGGAAAAATTTACTAAACGTATATCAAAGGTATCTATATAAAAAGACAGAAATAACACATATATAAAGAAACAGACTACATTTAGCCAGCATAATTTTTTTTTTTTCTATTCATACTAAAATTATCCGATCGATCGAAACGATCGGTAACTTATTTCTTAGAAAAAAGTTCTATCTGTAGAACAAAGTACTTTCTGAGGTTTTCGATGATTTTATTTGCAGCGTGTGTGGATCATTGTATTGATATATTAATATTGCTCCCTTGTCCTCATTGCCTTTAACACATTCTCTACTGTGTGAGGCGTATATACACCACGCTAAAATTTCCGTTCAGGTTATTTGGAATTCTCATTGCAAGACAAAAAATATTACGAACATTGTTTGCTACATTATTACAAAAGATGTAACGCAAGCGTCTGAAGCAAATTCTAACCGAGTTGGAAGTATACGTTCCACGTAGCCTGAACAGAAAATAACCAACATCAACCTGACATAGACGTGTTAAGGATATACGTGGCGTACCTAACTATGTCCAGAAAGTTGCTGACAGGTTTAGTGTTGAATATTTTTTATAATGTGTAAAGTTAAATATTTCAAGGCGACAAGTAGAAAATGGGATAAAATTAATACGGACAATAAAAGAATTGCACTGAACGTGTCGTAAAGTAAACGTATGCAGAAGACCGTTAAGCTTTCGAATTGCAAGCGAAATAGTCACCATATAATGAATGTATGATCTAATTATGCCATGCCAATATATTCTATACCTTTCCGAAATAAACTGTCTCAAAGCAATAACATCTGTGTTTCAAATTATAATTTAATTAAATTTGGTGTGAATCGCTTCACACTTTGTTTGAGTGAATGCAATCATTCCTTAATAATATCTACTGAATATGCTCATATTTCTAAAAAAATACTCAACCTATTGTATACCGATATAAGTCGGGTACTCTCATTTGCGCCGATTTATCAATCACCATATAAAATCCATAATAACAAAAAATTTCCTAAAAAAAATTCTCGTCTGACCAGGTTGAATATTATCGCAGCCCATTATCACTTTCAAATACGCTTGCCACCATAATAAAGCCCATTCACTCACATCTGCCGATCAGACGTTTCAATCAGATCAAAGTCGATAACGACAAGAAGCATTTTTACAAAGAGCCTTATTTTTAAGTATCTTCCAAAGGTCACAAAGTACCTAATACGAAATTTCCATAATTCTAGCAATCTCAATGTCGTCATCGATCGCTCTCGATTCTTGATGTACTTATCCCGTATGAATTTCTACTCCTCGATGTCGAAGAGTTAGCTTCGATCCTCAAGTTCCTATGAATTCCTTTGGAGACCTTGTGGAAGAAAAGAAGCGGGCGATTAACGCCGTGGGACTTTTGGTTAGATCACCACCATAGGAGAAGCGACGTAGCGCTTTGGATTTTGCAGGATTTTGCACCAATCACCAGAAAGAACCCCAGCCGTAGAAAAAGATCCTCGGTGCTTTGTCACCGGACTCACCTTCCTCGAAAGGCTGTGCACGTTTAGCGAAGGCCCTCGAGAAAACGCTACGAGGCTTCGAGGGCTCCATGCCATTTTCTACGGCCGCGCTCATTTTCGTCAGTGACCCTTCACCCAGCGTGTGTTTCCAGGCCGAACGAAGAAACCACCTGAAATTTATGTCACAAGGAAGTTCTTTGTCAGAATAGTTTTCAGATCTTCGGGGGACATTCCTTGACATTGTTTGGCATTCGTTCCTCCGATCGCGTTCTTTTTCCTTCCGATAAAACATATCGGCATACGTAGCGATGTAGTATAATTCGTATTAACGTTTTGTTTTATCACGACACTGTTAAACATACTTCCAATTTCTTCTTTGTGCTATGCTCGGGTATCGTTACATACATAATATAAGGTTTATTTGGTCTATAATGGAGCGGGAGACAAATACAAACAGAAATAGTCCTTTATTATAACGTTCCATCCTTCATTAAAAGGTCCTTTTCAAATATAACCATTCTTGGGAGGAAACTGAGTCAACCGCAGGAATTATATACGATTTTATAGTCAAACCTAACTATTCAGAACGCAATATGTATATAAATTTAATGGTTAATGAACAAATAGATTCCCATAAGGCATAAAACAGATAGTCTTGTGCTGTAGAATGAACAATAAGGAAATTTAAAGAATTTTAAATAATTGACCAGGAAGCGTTGTACTTGTTACGTAATTGGGGTATTGAACATAAACTCGTTACGATGAACAGAGCAGCATACGTTGACGATTTAAAATAATGAAATCTATACACTATCTACATTGATAAATGAGATATAACAGATAACTTGGATAACTCAAACTCATTTCAGTTATCCAAGTTATCTATTATATCTCGTTTAGATTAAGAAATAAAAATTATTATGTAGTCAAATAATCATCATCTGTTGGTTAACCTTCCATAGCATTATTAACATGCTTGTGTTTATAGTGATTGGAGTCACTGATGAAAACTGATATAAAATATTAGGAAAAATTAAAAAGCATCTAATGGTTGAGCCAGCCCATCAGGCTGGTTCAAACACGTCTAATAGAAAAACTAGAACTATCTGTTTTGAAAATCAAGACTATCCGTTTTGTGCCTAATGGGAGTTTTTTTATTCATTAATCATTAAGTTTATATATTGCGTTCTGAAGAGTTAAGTTTGACTATAGGAACTGTATATAATTCCTGCGGTCGACTATATCCCACGATCGTGATATGATGCGATGCATCAGAGTGTTTCCCCAACTGATATCCTCATAAACTGATTGTATTTGAAAAGGTCCTCTTAACAAAGGACGAAACGTTATGATAAAGGACTATTTCTATTTGTGTATGTCATTCGCTCAATTATAGTCCTAATACACCTTATATTATATATAATACTTATACATAATTTGTATTCCGACAAAATAAATATGCGTAACAAAATAGCAGAAGTTGTTTCAAGGTATAAACATATGGCATAGATTGATCTGAAATTATACAAAATATGTTTCAGTTATACGTAGTGATGGTTAATTAATCCTTGTATACGTAGTTAGGAAGATGTTATTATCACTTCCAGGTTTATATTTGTGAGATAGAGTTCTTCTGACATAGGAAGCCGTTGTTAAATCGCGATCGCGCTAAGCAACGCCTTGTTATTCGAAATAAATTCGCACGTATGATGATGCTAATTAAGACAGTATTCTGTGAATGTAATTTCGCTCTGATTAGACAAAGATGATAGAAGACAAGACTATAGAATATATGATTAGACAAAGACTATAGAACCACAATTTTAATAAGCGGCATAATTTTAAAGGCTTCGTTAAGCCTTTCGTTACGGGTGTCGACTATAGTCATGTGTATACAAGGTAGTGTATATAGTGATTGTAGTCGGCGTAAGTGCGAACACCGAAGACTACCGACGTGCAATGTGCACACTTTTCGGTTCGGTGCCCCGTTCAGTAGCGTTACTCCGGTAGGGCGGACTGTCGTAACAAAAGGGTTAAAGGGTAACGGATATTATCGTTCGCGGAAGAAAGCTCCAGAGTGTACTTCAACCATCGCGATAAACAGCTGTGTATTATCTGTGTTATCTCCAAGTGTCATTTCCAAGAATGTGGACTCTCCTTCATCACCACGCCCTCGTTAAACTAACCCCATGTGTTACTTATTGTTTTAATATATAATAATCGATAAGATCACTCAATATATCACATTCCATTCTAAATTAAATGCTGTCACCCACATAAGAGATGTCCATTAACACATTCCGAGCCACGTGTACCGTTTATGGTACACATAGACATATTTATTAACACTAGATTGCCGGAGGTTGGTTGTATACCTATTTTGCCTGATTGAGTCAATTTGACTCAATCGTCAAAAATGCAGGTTTTTTAAAGTAATAAAATTTTATTACAAATAAACT
>JBCFXI010000970.1:0-86859 GCA_038496175.1 Ampulex compressa
ATATATATACACGAGGATCGTGTTTGAGTTTATCGTTGGTGCGAGAAATGACTCTGTTCGAAAGACCAAACACTCGATTCACAGGACACTCGACTATTTCCTTTTAATTTCAACGTTCTTTTCCCAGGATGCTGTACAACAACCGCGAGCGCCAATTTCTAGTTCATCAGGAAATTGATGAGACTCCAGGCAGAAGTAAAGTGGTTCTCACCGAGTGTTGGAGAAGCAAACAGACGGGACCCATCGGTAATTACTGCCGATGCGGTAACGGGCCGCATTGACGGTACCGGAGAAGACCGCGTGCCGCAGGAAGCGACCCTGGTGAATGGGTTGTTAGCAGCAGATTACCTCGACGCCTTACAATCATGGCGCCACTTTGAAACGCATGCCCTGGCCGCATATCCCCTAAGCTATTGGCTCGCATGCCAACTAGCGAACTAGTTATCTTCCCTTCAGCTATTGCGGTTAACGTCGTGATTAATACCTGATTCAGGCTTACCAAATTTTGCCCAAGTTTTCGTGGAAAAGACGTTCAGATGCAGGCTAAAAAAAGTGTACGTTCCACCTTCGATCGCACGAGGATTTTATATCGTCGCTTAAGCACTTCGTTGCGATGCTCTTGTTTCGTGTAATTTTTAATAACCAGGTTACGCTGTCCTCTACAACGTTCTTGTTTAAGTCGATTCTAGACTATTATGGAATTCATCCATGGTGGTGTAGTTTTTGAATGTCTGTCGTGCCCTAGGAAGCCTCAGAGCCTGCCGACGCTTCGCAAGCATTCCAGCTTGCTTCATCAGGAGCTGGTATTAGAGCTGGAATGCTTGCGAAACGTAAGCGAGGGTTAAGCTGTCTCGGGACGCGGTAATATTTAACAAGTTTGCTTGCGGCGTTAGTCGAAAGGTATTTGGGGAAATATAAAACGTCGATGAAGGGATCCATTGCAGTGGTCGTTTAGTGCTCGTGAAATATTCTCGTAACAGAAGTACAGTACCTGTGAATTCTTGGCAGAAGCTAATTCGATGTTGAACTTGGAGTCTAAGGGATAAAGGACGAGAAGTAATGGATCAGATGCGTGCTCCGAATTAGCAAAATCCTCTGCCAAATTGAAAATCGCGAGTGATTGGATCCTTAAAAAGCCACTAACGAATACTTGTCTCCTCTGAATGTGATCAGCCAAGAAGCGATTAGACCAAATGGATGCTCCCTCCGAGCATCCTCGTACTTTCACGTCCTGATTGTTGAATCGACGAACTAGCGGTGAAGAAGTCGAAGACCTATCTTCTCCTGAAAGGAGCACCGAGATAGAAAGGCTTGAATGGGTTACGTATAAAATGATCAAGCTTGGGAAGCAGCAGATGGGCTCTTGAAAGGATCCATTGAGATTATAGCCTCTTTGACAGGCATAATCCTTCCTCGATGCCTCATTTCTTAGATCATTGCATTACTCCCACATGCTCCGCCACGTTCTATTAAATCGTAAAGAAGTAATCACGATCAAAGCTATAAATACCTCCCGCGAAATACCTCAAGCCCCATGGATATTCCATAACGTAATACTCCAACTAATCTCCGCTCCTCGAACCCTACATTATTCGTCCTTCCTTGCAATATTACGATCGTCCAATGCAAAAATCTTTGATTAACAGGAAGAATTCCATATTCAAGAAGACTCTCGCGTCGCACACGTAACACGAATGTACCCACGGATATTTTCCCATTCGTCCGACTTTCGACGTCCAACTCTAAGATAATTCAGCGCATAACCCACTCTTCGAATTCTTCGAAGAACCTTCTCCCCCCTTTCCTCCCCTCTATCGTATTCAGATCACACGAGAAACTTCCGAGACACTGGCCCACGCGCACTTCCACGACCGGTGTCCTCCCGAATCCTCTCGATAACCCGGCGTGTATCGTCGTCGATATCGAGCGGACTCCCCACTTCCGTGTGTTCCCTCTTCCTTAATATCCGCATCCTCAAATAAACGAGTGCCCCCTCCCCGCGTGCCGTTAGAGTAAACTTCTTTGGGTCTCCCTTCGAATAAAAATCGAGGAATCGCTGGCAAGAAGAAGAGGGGAGGGGGTTGGAGCAGGGGTACAAACTCGTTATTCGCTCCCCGCAAGCACCGAAAAGAAGGAGGAGGAAGGGGGGAGGGAGAAAGCCCCGGCGGATAACCTGATCGATGGCCGACGAGGGCGCGGTAAGGCTGGCTCTTCAACTTTTTATTAAAACCGTCGAGGTTAACAGGCGCGGCCGTGCGAGTGCAAAGCGTGTGTCTCGCTTAAGTCGCTGCCACTGGGCGAGAGTGGATGACGAGGGCGGGCGGAAGAGGGTGGGCCGAGGGCGACGTGGAGGGCCGGGGACAGAAATACGCCGGGCGGGCGAGAGGGGGCCGGCGAGAAAGGAGCGGGCCCGGAGCTTGGCTCGAGGATGAGGATTTAGATGAGGACGGGGAAGTCGAGAACCAAGGGAGAGAAAAGTGAAGTGCAGGGTGATTTGCAAATTCCATCATCCCTCGTCGCATTAGCCCCTTGCCTTCGAAAGACGAAGATGTGTATATATATATATATACACACACATATATACATATATACGTACATACATATATACATACATACATACATATGTACGTACGTACATACGTATGTATATATATAAATGTATATATATGTATATACACGTCTGGGTTGACGTGATTGCGTGCGACAAAAAGGCGATTTGCGGCCTCCTCCTTTATCGCTGATCTCGAAGGAGACGGAGCAGCTTACTGCGGGAGTTTACGCGCGAGCCTGTGCGCCGCACATTTACCCTATGTGGTAAATCGGCTTTTGATGCGTCCACGGACGTGGTAGATAATTTAGCCCTCTTAGGACCTTTGAGCAACGAGGGATTTCGAGTTCCCATTCACGCTCTCGATCGTCCGGACGGCAAAGGTAGGACGCCACGCGAACGGATCCCCCCGACGCCGCGTGAAGCCTCGATGGAATTCGACAGATTTCTAACGGTATAAAGGAGCCGTACGGAATTTCTCCGCGCGCTCTTGCACGCGGACACTCATATCGGCGCGCGTCCGCTCGCCCTCGCCGCCCTTTCCCAATGTTCTCGCGAATACGCGCGGCGTAAATATGCCTTGAGTACGTGTTTTTCGAAGCGACACGCGCGCGATCGGTCGTGCCGTAATAAGAATTTCACGTACGCTTCGTGGGCGGCCCGTTCGGACGTTTATGAGCAGCGCAACTGGAAATTGCCCGCGATCCAGCGATGCGGGAAGTGAACTCGAGCGTGGCTTTAAAAAATTTGTCGACTGCGAGAAGGACATTCGATGAAAGGCCTGGTAGAGCTGTTCGCAGGCTGGCCTACTTCGAATGGGGTCACTGCATTTTAGATGGGTGCAATATGCCAGGTTATTCGCACTGCATTGCGCAGTAATGCAACTGCACTGGCAGATCGGTTGGCAGGTGGTACTTGGCCCATTCTTATCGATGCCTAATCGTATGGACAAAATTGAAGGAAACACCGGCGAGCAAAAAGTTTTCCAAGAAGGGCTAAGTATCGCTCCGGGTACGCTCTGTGTTCTCGAGTCATCGTACGTACCGCGGCGTGTACTTTTCCATCGAGATTAAATCCCTGGTCGAATTTATCGGAGCGCGAGTGCAACAAAAGGTTTGAAAGAGTATCGAAGAGGGCGCTCGGTATTATTCTTATTATACGTTAACTTTCGTTGCGAGACTTGAAAATAAATCGCACCCCCCCCCTTTTTTTTCTCAATTTTTCGCTATAAGTCCCGTTGCAATTAATTGCGGTTTTTGCTAATGGAAATTTTTTTTTGGTTCCACTAACAAGAGCGTTCTGCGGAGGCAAAAGTTATCGCCGGCCAAGCAGCACCGCATTGCACCACTGATGTCGAGATCAGCGGCCAGGGAATTATCCAACTGTTTGCATAAAGTACTCGGAACATGGTCGTTTCTCTCCAGCGTATACGCCCGTCCATTGGAGCCTTTTAAGTTCGTCGCTTATTCAACGAAAATCCGAAAACCAGTACACGAGTACTTACGTTCATTCGCGCGTATACTTAGTTTCAACGACGACGAGATAAATTACGATTCCCAGCTGATCGATATTTCGCGTCGATCGAGGATAAATGTTTCTATATAAAGTCGATGATATAGAAATAGATAAGTGTTTCTATACAAGCATTATGCATATTGTTTTCTCCGAGTAGGTATGGGCAAGAATGTTTAAAATTTTCCCTCCGTCGTCAGCAGTTTGAGACGATCGTTGTGATCTTGAATATTTCAAGCCATATACCATTCCGCGCGTATGGACACGAGGTTCTCCGTGAAATTTTCTAGAAAATTATCGAGCTTTTATGCAATTCCATTCCTCATTACAGGCTGAATTTTTAAACGAATATTTTACCGGCTAGGAAATCAGAAGGCCGCGTTTCGGAAAGCGACTCTTGGTGCATTTTTCATTCGTCGCACGTGCTTTCTTCCTTCTTTCAAACCTTTTATTTCACTCGTTACACGTTCGCTCGAACCTTTCACCGCCGAACGTATTGCATACCTCCGTTGCCTGACCCAATTTCATCGAGCATGATAGGATATCAACGAATTCTGATGAAGAAAAATTACCTATCCCGCGCTTTAAACTCGTTTTTGATATCAAATCAGGATCCTGATAGCTTTATTGATTTAGGGATGAGCGCGAAGCGACGAAATTGATTAACAGATCGAATAATCGCCCGACATTTACATCCCGCACTTCTCGAGGAAACCTTCGACGTTTTTATTCCATTTATTTGCTTCTTTCCATTCGAGAAAGCAGAACATAATTGTGCCCGACAAATATTTATTACGAGTATAAAATGAAATTTGAACTTCTACCCTGTATTCCTCTTACACGTTTTGTACCGACTCAATTTATTTTTTTCCATCACTGAAACGTACTTTATGTCCCTCCTTATTTTCTACTAGAAAACTGCACTGCAACTAGTAAATACCTACGTTGCATGTTGACAACCGGCAGTTTCATGGAGATTTCTTAACCTCCGCTCTTTGAGATTCAGTGCTCTCGGTGCTTCTTACGGACCTACTTCTATTCATTGAAAGAATTTCTTAGCGTCGTGTTTTAAGGGGAACGACTACGAAGCGACCTCCTGACGTACTCCACGACTGCACACGTCGCTCATGTTTTATACGGTCCCTCGCACGATGCAAGGCTATCAAACTGCGCTTGTAATTTCCTATTGGTGCAAAACAATAATAATTATAATTATTCCCGCATAAAACGGCCTCGTATTTCAGTTTCCATCCGAGTATCACCCCGGGAATAAATTCGTTAATTCTCTGGTAATATCGGCCTGGCGCGCATAGAAATATTAATGAGCACATCATCGCGGCCGATTTAAAGGCCCAAGTGGGTGAGATTAAAGCGGCTATAACTCATTTTGCCGGCGCCATATACTCTCTGGATCTCAATTATACCATAACACTATTTCGAAGGATTGAAATTCCTATCGCAATCTTCATTTTTCGTCGATTATAAGAGAACTTTCGCTTTGGATCACCAATCGACCATACTGCATCATTCTCGCATTCCTTCATATTGGAAGAAAGACACGATAATAGGACAAATAAAGTCAGGCTTTACAAGCAAAAATGAGAAAGGAAAGAAAGAACAAGAGAAGAAACCTTTTATACAAGACCCTTCGTGTTTTATCATCGGTACCTTCCAAGTTCGTCGCAAGCCATTTACCTTCCCGGTTTTTAATACATGAAATTCTACCTGGAAAAAGGTCGAGGAAGGGTTTCAATTTTTCAACTCTCATTTCACGTTTATCGATTATTCAGTTGATCGACGTGGAAGCCGAGATGGAGCAAGGATAATTTTTGGACCGTGTTCAGAATATCACCTGTTCTTAAGCCGGAACTGACCGTAACCACATTTCCCGCCGGTGTACTTGCATCGCGTTCCACTTAGCCAGAAACATAAGCAAGGGTGCACTGTCCGACAAGCCCTGCCGTTTTACCCCCGCCTTTTACTCAACCCCTTTCCTCGCCTCATTCTCCAGCATCGTGTCCATCAAGGGTTCAGTGGGAACAGGCCTGCCCTTTTCTCCTTCCTCCATCAGCGATAATGCAGCGGACGTTGTAAAGCATCGCGTCGTTGAATTCTTCCAAGTTAATTGCGTCGTTAACATAATCGGCTAATAATTAAGACGGCGGAGAGTCTCCGCGCCTGGTCGATCAGATTTTTCCGGGGATTGCGAAATAGTCGTGGAAAATTCCGACGCCATTGCGATCGCAAACCGACGATTTGATTTAAAACGCAAATGCCTTTCTCACATTTCACGAATTTACTCTGTACAGGGATAAGGCAGGTCAAAGTTTACTTTGGCGTATTGCTGTGCGAAATATTGCGAAGCTAATTGCGAAGCGTACTTGTATTAGCCAGGAGCTCGCAGATAAGGAGGGTACGTATTTTTGTGCGAGAAGATATATATCAGCGTAAGAGAGAGAGAGAAAGAGAGAGGGAAAGAACACGGATTTAAATGTATTTATGAGACGAGTTATGATAAAGGCGAATAAATTCGTACGTTCGCCATATACCCGCTCGTGATTTTCCGGCCGACCTGATTGTACAAGCGCACGATAACATACTCCCGGTATTTTCTTATCTCCTTTCCTCCTTGCAACTTGCGCCGTGTTCCTCCGCGGAAGAGAAACTCGCTGCTTAAGATCGTGACAGTGGGAGCTTAACTCCGTGTAATTCCGGTAATTTTCAACGGCGCCCGCGGCTATTTCCCGGAATATTCCTCCACTTTTTTTTTCCCCGGGAAATCTTGAAATTTCATTGGCGCGAGAGGTATGAACTTCTGCCGCTCGCGCATCCGACGCGGATGCATCAAACTACACGCATTACGCGAACTTTAAATTTGCGTGCTTATTACTTCATTAGCATAACGCCGCGGCGTGCATGAAAGATTTTCCCGAGCAACTCCGCGGAATATCCTATAACGAGCCCGGCCTTTTTTCCCCTTCCCCCCCCCCCGCCCTCCTCGCTAGGCCGCGCTTTTGTCGGAGCTTTAATCCTTTATTTTGCGTATTATCCATTCGGCTAATTTCCATGCAGCGACACGCACGAACGACGAGCGTTGGGAGTAATGCGAATCCGCTTTGCGGCTTCGAGAGGCGAATTTCAAAAATTGGCGCTTCAAGGACGGCGATAGTTCGTCGCGTGCTAGTGGTATTATCGTTGATTCTTATTTCTCTTATCGTTTATCAGCTTTCTTCTCCTCAGCCTCGATCGATCACCGTGTCGTATAATAGCTTGTAACGTTTCCTACGGAGCATTCGATTAACCGCGCTTTGACTCCGCCCATATCACTCCGCGTTTCCGCATTCTGCCCGGGGCAGATTGGATGATAAATTAGTAGCGTGACACTAATTAAACGCCCGATGAATGGCGCATTTGTAGCGCGGAAAACTCCGGCATAGTTAGGAAATCGCTGGATACCGCGCCCCATTCGGCTGTCCTTTTGTTGCAGTAAGTGGGGCCGGTCGAAAGTGTTACGATGCGATACACCAAGATTAATGGATCATTCGCTCCCCTGTTTTGCGAAATACTTTTTGCACTTCGCGCTAAGCGGCCTTGAGATATATTTACCCCTAGGCCGCGATACGTCTGCCCCCGGTCTGGTGGTTTAATCGCACGAAAATCGATCGAAACTATAATTTTCCGGCGGCAATGCACCAGCACCAAAGCAAATTAGTCGCAGACGTACGTCGTGTGTATTTAGATCGAACGTGTGCCGTTGCGTCAATTGGTTCGGAGCCGCAGAATGGCGCCGGTGCGATTTCATTAATTACGAGAGCAAATTGAAAGGTAACGAGCTTGATGAAATACTATGTATTGTAATCGTTCGACCGAGCAACCTACGCCATGGGAGGCCTTAATCGATTCCTCGATCTGAAGATCCCTTTACGCCCGAAACAAGGATCCATAGGGCGCGCGAGGATCATCGTGGAGCGAGGACCCCCTCTAATACGCTTCGAGAGGATAACGTTAATGGGATGAAACGATAAAAACCACCGCCGACTCGTTAATCCCTGCACGATAAGCCGGCGCGTTATTTAAAATTAAGAGCAATCATTAATGGCGGCCGCGAATGACCGAATATCCTGTACGCCTTTTATTACGGCCTCGCGAAGAGAGTGTCGTGCCTTTGTCGCGCTTCTGGCGGATAAATTGGCCGGTCGACGGGTTAATGTTCCAGGGAAGCGAGAAAAATGCGCGCGATAAAGCATCCTGGAGGAACCGAGGGACGACAATTAACCAACGACGTTTATTCATATGCGCGTAATGCTGTAGGCGAGTCTCAAGTGCCGTCGCCTAGCAGATGGAAATATGTCCTTCCGATATGTACGCTGGAACAACGGAGAAGGATACGGCACTTGCCTCTGGGTTTGTAAGATCTCGCCGTTATATCTGCGGCATGACAGTTCCCTCCGCCTCGCTTCCGTGACATAACAGTTTGCATAAGTTGATATGGAATTGTGATAGAAGTTAATGCGAAATTGCGGTTACGCCATTGGATAAGCTTGACAACCCGCCGTCCTGGGTGGTTTCGTACGTCAGTTTAATCACTTGGCGTTCCTATTTTTTAACCGCTCACGCACGCGTGACGAACGGGAGCTATAACGCGCGCTTGCCACCGAGCAATGTCGAAATGATATTATTCGAGGATGCTCGCGTATAGAAGCAAATCGAATTCTGTGGAAAAATTGCGCGTTTGTTAATGGACTCCTTTACGATCTCGTTAAAATAAATGTTGAGTTAAAAGAGGCATAAAATCATTTTTCATCCGTAGTTTTTATTCGTATTTTTGATTTTTGTTTAACAGTACAGCGATACAACAAAGGACGCATGTTTTTCCAGTATGTTTTACGATAATCGATTTGTTTAGGTTTTATTTGCAAGGGATTCCTCGTAGTGCATATTCGAAACATCAAGTGCACGCGTTTCCTGTTCGTTATAACCCAATGATAATAAGAGAAAACGTACTAACGGGAAACATTCGTTATTGCTTGAGATGAAAAAAATAACGAAGGAGAAAACCATCGGCGACGAAGGTACATTTAACGAAGTTGTAGCTGCGAGTAAAAGGCACGGATGCTGTAGACAAACCTGGTCGACGCTCGGGGAGGAGGGAAGGGGGGTTAAAAGTATGGAGGACCATTAGCGAGGCGGTACATAATGTCAATTAAAGAGGAAGGAAGGGCGGGAAACGATCCTGAACTGAGCATCGTGAGCAAACCCCGTGGAATATGACGGAAAACGTGAGGGTGAGCAATTTTTCCGCCTCAGTTATCTATGAATTGCAGGTGTAAGAATAATACCGCGTTCCTTAGCTCGTGCATGCCTCATTTTTATCGCTCCCGACGGGCGCACATGCAAGATGGCCCGGCGAAAGCTCCGGCAATTTAAAGCTCGATGTACAAGGTGTTCCGTAATTCGTGGCAGAAACGCGGATAAGAGTGATTCCTCGTGAAATAAAAATACATCGAGCGTATCGAATACATATTTTTCGTGTGCGATTTTGCCCTCCACAAAACCGCGTTTAAATATCCAGATACATGGATTTATTTATGGAGTTGCGCTAAATCAGCAGCTCCTTTCGAAGACATCGCGAGTATCGAATGGTCCAAGAGAATAATAACATTTTAGCTGAAATAATTCAGAGAACGATAGGTGGTAGAAGGATTTAACAATGATTCATTACGAACAGCGCACTTTTATTTACAACCAGAGGACAAGCATTGCCAATAAACCGCAGTCGAAGAACATGCAATTCTGAAAAAAAATCGTCCATTTCTTTTCACAGGGGAGGAGCGCCATTAAAGTTCTACCGCGGCTCGAGTGGAACACCCTGTGTAGAGGCATACACGTCGCGGCGGGCGCCGTGATTTTAAGCTCCCCTAAATGAAAAGTAGTTGCTGCCCCGCGTCCGAATGCCTGCGCTTTCGAAGGTTTTATCGGTGGCACGTTAACGAGGAAGACAGGGCAATTACCCGCTAATTGCACGGATTGATGGTAAATTCGACGTAGCGCGAGCGCGGTTCGATTGGTCGTCGAGGAGCGATATGACGTCGATATTGAACGCACTATTCCGCGCCGTGGCAAAGCCTTTGCCCTGGCAAAGGCCCGCGAGAAGCCGTGAAAGATCGAGGAGACGTTGGTGAACAAACACCGCCAGGGAAATAAGTCGAGTTACCAAGGATTTATGATCCTCCGTCGGAGGGTTATTAACCTTCCGTTGCGTCGTGCCGTAATTCGCGGCTGATATTCCGCGATGTTAACGCATGGCGTGTGGGTCACGAGACGTATCGTGTTTAGCAAACCGAACGCGCGGCTCGGAACCACCAAGTATCCCGTTTTTCTCCTTATTAGCTTAATCTTGTTTCCACTGTTAACGTCGAGCTTCAGCCTGGAGATATTAGAGTAACGAATTTATAAGCTCGCCAGTGATGTGCGTAATGTGCTCCGTTGATTTGGCCAAAGTCTTCGTAATATCTAAACGTCGGATAACGTCGCCGTGATATTGACGGACGTGGAAAGGTAAAGAGCCTGCAGTCATCTCACAAAACGCGGGATTTAATGTACTGGAATATAATTTCCGTGTTTCCGTATCTTTGATCTCGTCCCTCGAGTTTTTTCCCTCGAATATCCGTCGCTGCACTCGCGACAATAGTATAATTTCGAAGGGAAAAGGTATAAAGATACGATAATACCGCGTCTAAGTCCTGGATTCTGAGACGGTGGAGAAGTTGAAAGTTCTCGAGCGAGTCCTGATAACGAAATACTTTAATACCCTTTCGTCCAAAGTTAAAATTCTTATCCGATAGGATATCTCGTCGGTCCTCCTTTGAAAGGCAAGAGCGGCAAAGAGAGATCTGATATAAAAAGACGCAAGGGCCCTGGTGCAACTGAGATAAGACTTAATATTCAATACCAGTCATGTCCCTTGAAATTTTCTTTGTACGCGCCAAGAAATACGCGGAGGAAATACGCAAGGGCAGGAGCACCTTGAATAGTTCTTAACGATATCCCGAATGAATTTATTCGGGGTTTAATATAATTAGCATTCTTAGCCTCGTCACTCTAAGCGCGTATTCAGAGAGGGTCGTTCTACAGGGATTATCCCCTGCTTTATTATTTTCCAGGCCCAGCAGGACTTCCGTGAATTTCTGTAAGGGTAAACAAATAATCCCGACAAAGGCTCCCGGTAATAATCCCTCCGCTCCAACATCTTGGTGGAAACCCGCTTGGAGAAGTCAAATCACGATCACGGTTTTTCCACGCGATATGCATTATATATCGTAGCTCTAGTAGTTTGGAACCCACCTTAAACAGTAGATCCTAATGCCAAATGACCTTAGCGGTCGGTATCATAAAACGAAAATAAATAAAAAAAAACGTCGAACTCTTGGAAAATCGACCATAATTCCCTGGGTAAAACTTGAGACATCATTTCAATTCTTCCAACCGCAACATCCCCTGCGGTAACATATCAGCCAATCCACGAGATTACCATTGAATTTCCACGATGACTTCCCCACGCCAACGAGCCCGATGACGAGCCACTTGTCTTCCCCGCACAAAGCCCCGCGCAACTTCTCGGTCCGCCTCGCGGTCTTGCCGCGCTGCGCAGCGGATAAAACAAAGACCGGCCAGGAGAATTACAAACACGGGAATCGCTGAATACGGGCGCACGTTTTCCCGAACAAAAGGCCTCGGACGATATCCAGCCTTCAAACGCGCAATCAGCATTTGCCCCGCAAATTTCTCGCTTTACGATTAATCCCCTTGCCCCTCCCCTCCCCGCAAGAACCCCGCGAAAGAACCCCATTGGCCCTCCCGCCCCCTTTTCGAGCGTATAAACCGGCCGCTATCCGCTTCCCTACTTCGCGCGAGTCTCGTGGTAGCTGGCGGCCCACTTCCACGCACAGTCAGGAGGCAACCGCCGACTTGGGCTCTCCCAATGGCAGGTTAGCTCTCTCCCACACTAACCCCGGCTCTTGGAAGTGAGCAGAGGAACCGTTTGTTTCCCGCAATCTGCAGGACGGTAAATTCCGGCCGAGTGGCGTGCATGGCACGGCGGTGCTGCAGGATGGGAATGGCTCTTGGCTGAATATAGAGGGTCGAAGAACCTGGGCTGCGAGTTAGAGCTATCCGAGGGAAAGAGGGCGGGCAAGGCTGGGGGGGGGAGGTACCTAACCGTGGCTGGAAACCTCCCGGGGAATCAGCTGATCTTCCGAACGACGGCTCCCTGCGGTTCCTGATGTACAATCGGCCTGGCACGCTATCGAATTCCTGCGATACCGATTCCGGCCTTGCGCGAGAATCCCCCGCGCTCGACAGGGACGCCCCCTACGCTGCTCGACCGATCCTGTTAATGATAATTGACGTTGCGCGAGGATCCTTGCCTTGCGCGGGCCTCGCCTCCGCGTCGCCTGACGAGCTCCTGGGTTTTTGCAGCGGGCAGGAAGCGGAAGGAAGGACGACGGCCGCGGTCGTGCGAGCCTTGTACCTGGATTGTGGAAGAAATTACCAGGGTGGGTGGGCTCGTAGGTTGTGCTCGTAGGGCTTGTAATCGTATCTTGTGTTGGTAAAGTTCGAGGATATTAAGTATTCTGAGCGCACCTACCTGTTTTTGTTTTTTTTTTTTTTTACTGGAATAAAGGGGTGGAAGAGGAAAACTGGGTTTTTTACGGTTTATGTGTTTTTATGATAAGAGAGGAAAGCGGTTTTTCGTATCGATCGTGTTACTTTAAAATGGTGTATGATATTATTCCATCGACACATCGAGGTCACTCGTATACACGCGATTCGAAGATATCCGCGAGGAATGCCAAGAATGGCGAATTGAGGGAAGAGCGTTGTAGGGATCATTGCTATTCGATAAATCTCTATTCGCTCGCAGTTAAACTATGGTGGGACTCGTTAGATTTTATTACCCGTACGTTTGACTCGCGAATGGGAGCCTTCGCTCCTCGAATCTAAGTCAAGATTAATGCTGGACCAATGAGGGCTGTATGTGTCTTTGAATTACGCCAGAATGATATTTCTAATGGGTATAATACAGTCCGCGGAATAAACTTGCTGAGAATGTATCTACTGCGACGCTAAACGTGAGATAAAAGCGTGTTACGGTAAGGTACAGTTATTATCACCGGGGGGCGGAGAAGCCGCGTTGTTTCATTAAATACTCGCAACGCATAAATAGATTCAAGTGGCTCAAGTATGGTACTCTTATCGCTTCGCGTTACCTTTGCGCAGAGTCGAATGCGCACGTTCGGTGGAAGACATTAGGACAGCGCAGGGGAGGGGGTAATTAAGACACTTTACGATATTGCAATGACCCAGTTTAAATTTCCCCGGAAAATATGCGAAGGAAACATAACTCGCGTGGACCTGAAGCCGGGCAGTTTACTCGCGGAAAATAAAGCGGGCGGAATGTCTCGGGCTGCGGGGTGCTGTCGTAATTTTCTAAATTAATAAACACACCGGCGGTACGTCAGCGCCGGCCCGTTTTCTTTTCGATAATTCAGCCCACCGCAGACGGATTTATAAACTGGGCGTCGCGCAAAGTAATCACCGCGGTTAATTGATATTTACCATTCGGGCGCGATCATTTTATATCGGCCGATAGATGCGCACCGTTTTGTTTTCCACGTTGAAAAATCAGCTTTATACGTTCGCGATTTATGGAGGAATAAAGCCTGTCGCGGGCGCGATCATTTTTCAATTACAAATACCTGCTTGGCTGGTGGTATTGAATTCAACGTCAGTGGAAAAATAAAACCGTACAATTGAAATATTGATTTCAATGGTGATTCCGCCAGCGCCGAGCTAACAAACACGTACCAAGTTTCATGAGCTGTAGCTGATCGCCAAAATTTGAGACTGCCCTTTCGCGTTTTGCTTTTAGGTATCACCATCGAACGGAAGCACGCTTGTCAGAAATACGGCTTAAACTTCCGGAAAATCGATCCTTTGACCGACTCGAGCGCGGTTAATATCCGCGTCTACGTTCGGTGCGCTGATAATAAACTTAGCTGATTTTTATTCGCTTTTCTCCACTTAAGACGCTTAGCGTATTATTGCTGCATACGCTCATGCATATGCAGTACGTAAATTAGCCGGAGTAAAATATTGACAGGTTTTTTTTAGCCAGGCAATTGCGCGCGATGATCTCCAGCTTTACCTTAAAACGCCAGCACGGCATGCATGCACGAAATATAAGATATGCGCAAGTTTCGATCCTCCGCCATACATAAGCGCATTTTGCTCTGAGAAACTTCAAAGGTAAAAGTGCTCCCGAATAATAAATAATTAAATACGCGAGTCGTATGGCGTTGCACGCGGAAGACATTTTGTTAAAATATGTAGGAGCCCAGGTAGACTTTGGAGGCGTGCAGACTGAGCAACATTCCGGCATCGCGGGATAAGAAAAGTCACCGGGGATATGAAAAAATGATGACTTGGCTTAGATGAATTTCTGAGCAATTTTCCTTCTTAAGCTCCTTCCGCGTCGCCCTGTCGCCGAGCTCAAGATTATGTTACCGATATTTCTCACGTTTGTATATCTTTTAGTTCGTTTTATACACGATTGGTAACAGAAAAAAAAAACAATACTTCGTTCCAAGCGAACACCTTGATTCGCAAAGGCGTGAAGCGTTTCGCGGATAACAATTTGGATATTGCATAAAATGGCGCGATATAAAAGCGATGTTATAATATTCCTGTTATTACGCGACAACGTTTGTTTTTTTGTATATTGGCTTTTTATTTGCCACTGGTAATCGAGTTACCATACAGATTTCCTCCGGCGAATTGCATGTTTTTATAACGCATTTAGCGTGAGCAGCAGCCATTTCAGGTTTCATAAATCTCGCGCAAGGGGGGAAGCGAGATCGTGGCAAATAATTTTTTCACGGAAAATTGCGCAGTCGAGATCTGACTCGGTCGAAATTTAGAATAAGAACAGGCGGGGCGTAATTATTATCATCAGGAACGCGAGATCAAACGATAAGGCGCCGCTCGTTGCATTAACGACCGTCGCCTTAATGGGCGTGTGTGGTTTTGCCGGTGCACGGACCACGGTAGCCCATTTTTCTTATGTTAAAAATTAAAACCTGTCGCCTCGAAAACGTTTTGTAGGATTTTTGCATCGCGTTGTCCGTTCCTTCGCTGATCGCCCTTAAAAATCTGTCTCCATCGTATTTATATCATTATCACGATGATCGATCATTCCGCGTCTTTACGTTGTTTCGCGCGTTAGAGCGAACTGTGCAAATATCTTTGTTTGCCCAACACGTTCTATATAAAATCCCTCTTTTGCAGGCGCAGAATTTTGGCTGTTGGTTAAACACAGTGTGGATTTATCAAATAATATGCGGGCGATGCGACCAGCTCTCGCAAAAATAAAGTATATAGTATTCTTCTGTAGATTTGCGCGATTGTTTATACAGGCTATTACGCAAGTGGTAGTCATCGGCTAACAATGGCAATCAACAAATAAACGTTTATGAACCTCGTCGATGCGTACAGATATGCGGTTTTCAATCAGTTCTATCCGATTGTCGCATTAAATTCATGATCGATAACCGCCGTCTCTGCTCGCTCTACCATTTTTGTTTGTTAACCTATTCCACTAGCTCGGCTGTTAATTTTATTAAACGTCGATGCGTCATATTTTTTTTTTTTTTTATTATCTTAATCCTCGAAATTGCGCAACGCCAAAATTTGCTCACGGCCGTTATGTTTCGATAAATTGATTAAAAACAAAACGGAGAATCTTTATTCGGGCATCCGAAGAATTTCCAAAGTTGCTCCGCCGGTTAAACTTCAAAGCTGAAAATAATTTCGCGCGCAACTCGAAATTGCTCGAGGTCAACCTTTGTTGGCAAAAGTAGCGACGGCCCTATTACCAACTTCCTCTAGGTTTAAAGCGAAAGCAAGCAAAAGCTGGTCAACAGTTTTAACGCCCTGGACTAATTTTTCAACTGCAAACAAAAATTCTTGGAAACTTTTAAACTGCGGACTGACCGCCTTGCACGTCTCCCACCTTTTCCCCCCAAAGCTGGAAGCTTCCCCCAGGGACTTGAATTTTCGTACGAAAAATCTTTCGCCCATTCTAGGTACAAATTCACTTAAACCACCTCGCAATTCCCGTGATTCGATTCGAATCCGATTTATCGATCGTTCGATGCTATGCGCATTTTGCATCGAAGGTAATCGTTTCGCGAGGTAATACGTATACCCGTAAACAATTTATTCGACGATTTAACGCCGCGGTTTTATACGCGGCGTTAACTTACGCTCATCGAACAAAAAAAAAAATCCATCGACTCTCAGATATTCATTATTTTTTCACGGTACGTGAAAAAAAAAAACAAAAAGGAGATTAGGTGCCGACGGTTGCATTAACGAGCGGTGCATTAACGGCCGTACGTGGTTTCCCGGTTGCACAGGCCGCGGTAGTCCCTTCTTATTAAAAGACGAATTAAAAGCTGTTCCATTAAAAGTGCTCCGTGGAACGTCCTGCATTATTCATGACGGAGATCGTGTCTTTGTGACCGATCGGCCGACGTACCGAGACAATTTAATTATCCTCCGCGAAACGTTCCTGCTTTTAATTAAACGGAAACGTGTGTACTGCTTTATGCCGTAAGTACCGTTCACATATCGAGGCATAAATATGTATGGGCCGCTTCACGTCGAATCGATATGGGCACCAATAAAGCGCGCTAAATAGACGATCGATTAGGGATACAATTAAACGATGATAGGTACTTCTGCCCTTTGTTTCCACACTTTTTGTTGGGATATTGGAGTGCCTCGCCTGACGAGCTCTGTATTGCCGATACTCTATCTTTCTCTCTCTCTTGCTCCATTGCTCTCCCTCTTTCTATATAAATAACGCAAAGAAATACACTTCTCTTCGATGAGCATAAAAAATGTCTTATTCGCGTTACGCTTCGGTTTCGATTATCATACCGGCACCCGAGTCGGCGAACTCCTTTTTATCCATATATTATCCATCCGCCCAAGCCAGAGGCGCAGGCAGTTTTTCCTCCATGCGGAAATCTGACGAGGAAGCTAAGCTCAGTGTCCTGCCCTCTTCCTCCAAAAGAGAGATCGCCCCGACTTTTTGCCCCTCGGAACAGTTTCAAACGGATAAGCATCGGTGGCGTTCGTAAGTAAGGCATTACGGTAATTTACCCCCGGGAATATTCCGATACTCTCGATATTCCCATTTACGGCCCGTTTTCTCTAAGCTACTCAACTTCGCCGACGTTCGGGAGGCAGAGAGGAGGCCACGGATGCCGGTAATCACGTTGTCAGGAAGGAAAGAAAAATGAGAGGCTTCCGGATGGCCGTTCATGCAGCCGACATCCTTCGCGGTGACCTTAGATGGGCGCATAATTAATTGGGACACTTTGACCCGGTGAAAATATCCGGTGACCGACTAACCAATGACTGATGTAAAAGATACGTGCTTCTAATATTATGCTGATACAATGCTCTTTCTGATATAATGATACGTGCTTGTGTATAGTACGTATCAGGTTGTCCCAAAAGTCTCTTCCATTCTATAAGGGGATAATAGATGCACGATGTATTTGTATTGTATTATTCTATCGAATTGTGCGTACAACTGGAGGACGAGGATCACGACTACGACATCTGACGGATTGAGTTTCACGATTGCATAAACATCGTCGGATAAAGCAACAGCGTGCGGATAGCGGAGGACACTTTAGGGACGGCCTAATATATCCCGAGCGATCGTAAGACGGGCGTCTGTGAGGATTGAATAAACCGGTAATGGCTTCACGATTCGCGCTGCTCAAGAGCGGATTTTCCTCCTCCTCCTCCTCCTTCCCGCGGATCGCCAACGCGCTGCAGCTGGTTACGGATACGCGCCAGGACGGAAAGAATCGCGGTGTGCATGTCGCAATAAAAAGGCCCCCTTTGACCGTTCGTACGTGCATTTAATCTCGATCGCGCCCCCCGCGCGATGCCGATAAACATGCTCAGTGAACGTCGATATGCGGAGCTCGAATAAACGAAGCAAGTTTTGGGCATTTATCTCGGATGGATTGAAACGTGCCACGCGTCACAATGCGCGCCCGTTAGGGCCCTGTGCCAATTTCTTTTTTCCCTTTTTTCCTTTTTCCTTTCTCTCCCCTAGCTCTCTGTTCTTCCTTCTTTCTTTTTTTTGTCGCTTCGTTTTAATCCTTTTCCCCCTTTTTCCGAACATCGCCGCGGCAATAAATCCGGCCGCGCGAGATGCTTAATGACCGTGCGTTTTGACTTTTGCATAATAAAGTTGCAGGCCATTTAGGAATTTTAAAGCGTCGAGCCAGCGGTACGTGATGCCATTTCGGCCGGGCAAAGTGTTATTAATAAATAACGGTCGAGGGGCCGAGCGTGGAGGGCCGTATTTTACAAGCGGCCATATCCGTAAACGATCTGTGCGTCAAGAAAAGCTGCGGGGCACTTAAAGCGCTGGAAATAAAATCCGGGGAGTGACGTTTCTCCGTCTTTGTTCTCGGGGACGATTGTGCTGAGCGACAATGGTGCTTGGTAATATTGTTTATCCTCGGGAAATCGCTGGTAGGACTACTTTGGTGAACCTTGAAAATTCCTGCTCGAAGCGCGATTTTACTTACTCGATTGAAAACGCCGTAATTTTGCGAGGGAGTTTCAATCAGAGCCCGTCTAAATCATGCGTATCGGCGGTAAATGACCGGCGCTGCAATTTTATGGATGTTTGAGGACCGGGCGCGCCGATTTACAAAATCCTTGGGAATCAAAAATTCTCGAACAAAAGCGCGACTGTATTTTCAGCCGCAGCCCCCGGTCGAAAACTCGAATTCCGGCTGGCGCATATCCACAGTATCGTGCGGAATTTCGATCGAAACGAAATAAACTACCACTGTCAGGCCGGTAAAAAAGCGCAGAAAGCATTGCGCATTCTCTATATACCTGCGTTAAATTTCGAATGAATTCACGTGGCAGAAAATTCGTTTGGGAAATTCCAGCCAGCGTGCCAGTGGCCTTACCAACACTTTCCTGCGCGTAGATCGTCCAGATTTAAGCGCGTATAAATATTGTCGTCCTGCGTAACGATATTTACAATCGAGCCAAGGACAAGCCGGAGTTATGAAGCGCCATAGCGCAAAAATAACGACGCTAACAGAACAACGCGGTCTGGAAATTATCGAGATTCGCGCGCGACCTTGAGGCCAAAGTTCAGCCTCGAAACTCCACATCGATCGTCTCGAATTAAAATTCAGTTCTTGGCCATTAATCCTTAATTATCCTGCAGAAACTCGTCCCGGATTTTACGCTTTGGGCATTATTGCATCCGCGGCCCTCCCAGGGGAGAACGATATCGAGAAATAATAAATCGCTTTAATATTAGCCCTCCCAAGGAGCTCTCGGTCCCGGATAAAATTCCTCCGAAGTAAAACTTTGTGCCCCTTTGCCGAGAGCATTCTAAGAAACTATACCATTCCGGGACAAATGTTGGTCTGATCAAAGGAGCCCGGAGTGAGTTTCTTCTAAAAGCAGCGCGAAGATTGGGGGGGAGGGGGGGGGGAGAAAAGGGCGAAGTAACGGATCTGTCTGATCCGGCGCGGAGTTCGACTACTTCGGCGCACCTCACGAGGCGTATTCCACTTCGACATAGCATACCGCAAATCCGTAAAGCTCAAATCCCGCGGAGTCCCGATGGATTTGTCGGTTGGAAGGGAGGAGGGGAGGGGGGGGGGAGTGGAGGGAGGAAAAAGAATCCAGAAACTCAGACGTCGCAATTTGAAGTACAATTCGGGAAGGGTCGGAGGTGCGCAGAATAGAATTTGCCCCCTCCCCTCCTAGCCGGCAATCCCTGGATCGATACTATGAATATTCGATATCTCGCCGGGTGTACAAAGTACCTGTCATAGGAGCAATTTCGAACGTTGCTCTCGACGCAAGGGCAGCGTTTACTCAACAAATACCTGGCCTCCCCGCCACGAGGCTTTTATCCGCGAAGCTTATACCCCGTCGATACGATTAATAATTTGGTATTGATCAATGATACGGCCCTCTCGTTCCACGACGTATTCTTCCGCGCGACTCCAAGGCGGAGATCCGCGCCAAGTCATCGCCAGGTCGGATCCATGGATCAGGCTCGATTCGATAATCAATTTCCCCCTCTCCGCGTGTCCTGCGCTTAGAAACCTTTTCGGGGTGGAGGCAATCGGATTCGAGATTCCTACGTGTCCCCCGAGTAAAAGCCCATGGCTCGTCCCGGAACCGTTTCCGAGTAATACGCGTACCGGTACAAATTCAAATTTTCGAAACACAGAGCGGGGGAATAACCGCGGGACTGGGCGAAGGGCTATTAGCTTTCCCTCGTTACACTCAACAAATTAATGCTTGTATGTACCAGCACTCGAGCCAAACCCAAACTTCGCCCCGGGCAAGATTCGTATTTAACTTTGCATTGTATTCAGCGCGATACGTACCTTGGTGTTTGTGCAGTGGATATCCTACATGCGATGCGTGCCACCCACATTGACAAATATAACGCTCGAATTTCGTAAGTTCGCGTTTAATCGCCGGTGGTATTAAATATTTTGACGAGCCGCGAATCGCGCGGAGATCGCGTAAACAAAAGCGCGAGCCGCGAACGATCCGCGGGATTTCGGACCGGCGGCTCGCGAGGGGTAAAAACAAAGCGAGTATCGCGAAAGTTCGGCGCTGCGGGGGTTGGTGATGCGGGGGAGGGCGCGGGGAAATTTTGGACAAAGGAGCAATTAGGCTGGCCTGCACTCCATCGCGCCGCAGAGCCGAGAAGTGGGAGCTGGCGGCGTACGCTTTCGGGACGTTGGGCCGCGCGGATCGTCATTTTTTCATGACAGAGTGCTCGTGCCGCGCTAACCGAGTTAACCGTTCAATTTCCAGTCTGCCGACAAAGCGACAATTCCTATGCACAGCCGAGGGCTCCTTCCTTCCGCGTGCAGTGCGCGAGAAGTGAGAATAAAGTGCGGTAAAGATGCAAAATTATGCATAATATTCAGTCCCGCCCACTTCCGTCCGTTCGGCCCTCGAGGTGAGCAGCGCCAGTCGCGGCTCCTGGATGCCGCCGCCGTTCTGGGTCTTTCGGGAATAGTTAGATAAATTCAAACTTTCTCGAGAGTGATTTTTTTCAATCAGCGCCTCTTCAAGATTCCTCCTTCAACTCCGCCGGCGTCCAACTGGAATCGATCCTTCTTATTCCGACTTTATCGGTTCCTACTTAGTCCCCCCCCCCTCTCTCCCTTAGCCGCACCATAATGAATTTATTAAGCTCCAATAGGGCTTGGAATCGCCCCCCAGCCGGTCTCGCCAATACACGCGAAATCGTACTCTTAACTTCCTCGAGGGAAGAGACGCGTCAAGGGAAGTTTCCCAAGCCCATCGTAAAATCCGTTGCAACTTCCCATCGAGTTTCCCTCTCCTTTTCGATGACCTCTCCTCGATCGCGCGCCCGCATCGAGGAATCCTCTCGCTGTCCTCGTCCCCATCGCCAGCAGGTGTCCTCCTTCCACCCTGGAACCGTCCGAGAGAGGAAGTGCCGGGTTGAAAATTGATAATCCGCGCACGGAGCCGTTTTCGTTAAGGCTAATTTTCGGGGCTGCCGCGATATAACCGACGATGGGACCCCGGAATCCGGAGTACCCGGGCCTGGAATTATACCCATCCAGGATACATCCAGACACGTAGACCCATACGCAAAGTTTCCCGGAATTCTCTCACGAAGTAATCCCGGTAACGTCGCGCGATAAGGCCGGGCGGAAGAATATACGGCGGCATAAAGTAAGCGGGCCGACCAAAGCCCGGCGCGGAAGATTCATTTAAGGCTTATGAAGAAGTCTCCCCTCGAACCCAGCTTCCTCTTGCTCTTTCGAGGATAGATAGACAGGAAGAAAGAGAGAGAGAGAGAGAGAGAGAGTGAGTGAGAGGGGCGTAAGGGGAGAAGAAGAGGAAGAAAGAGAAAGAGAGAGAGAGAGATAGAGTGAGGGAGCGAGGAAGAAAGAGGCGTCGCTTCGCGAATATCGCCTGAGCTCTCGTGAGCACAGCCGGGATAATGGAGGGCCATCGCCGGGCAAAGTTCGCGCGAAAACTTTGGATATTTTATTCGGTGCCGGAATAACTTTTAATATCCCGGTTCTAGTTTTATATCAAACGGCGGAGGGCCCGCGGGAGGCAACCACCCCGCGACTTTTTAACCGCCGTTCCGACGACGCGCTCCAACGGGCTTTGTGGAGTTTTAATGAAGAGTTCGGGCTCTTATTGGTTTCCACCCTCCCTTCCCTTCGAGTCCCCCCTCTCCCTCCTGGCGAGAGGGTCGCGATCGCTCCTCCGCCCTTCGTCGAGCCGTTTTATTGCCGCGATGTCGGTCGTCGCTAAACCGACCGACGGAATATCATACGGTCGAAACGTTAACTAGTTGGGAACTGGCGCGGGGATTATTTCTCGCGGCCCTAAGTTCCAACCAAGTTCCGCGGAGAGCCTGGTAAATTGTACGCGATACATTGTCCCCTTTAAGCTCGCCGCGGAAGTTCGAACTTCCTGCCGGCCGATTTCTTCGGGAGGGAAATCCTGGCCTGCTCGATTGTGCGCGGAGGGAATCCGCATTGGTTTCTGAAGGGAGGGGAGACCGTGAATCGGGAAAGTCGGTGCTCGTAGGTGAATGGTAGCTCGGCCGAAGGATCGGAGGGCACCTTCTCCTTTGTGCGGTCGGTCCTTAATTTATACATACCGACTTCCGGTTTTGGCCGGGAACTTGGATGGGTTTTCTGAACTGACGAGTAATGAGCGGTCGTCCGGCGTACGAGAGGTCCCGCGCTCGAGGCCGCGGTATGGTTATAACCCAGAGTTCGGTTTCTTCGAGACTATACTTCCTAATGCCTTTTAACTCGGTGCCTTGATCTTTAGAGTTTTTCGTTGATGGTGTAATTTTAATTTAGAATTTGGTACTTATTTTTAATAATTGGCTACGTGAGAAGTTGAGGCATGTTATTACTGTCGTGGATAAGAGTAGTCGATTTGGTGGACTGAATTTTCGAGATCCGTAAGACAGCAGAGAGAATTAAAGATAAGGGTGTGCTTACGCTCGCTGTGACCACAAGAAACATTACTTAAATCATTTCTATACTGAATAACGACTGGATTAAATAATTTCGAGGTTAAGAGGATATATTCCCTTCTCGACCGCCTTCAAAGGTAGACGCGTATTTTTTTTCGAGTCCTATACGTACTTATTCTGACCAGCCTGGGAATAGCAGTTTATAGTTGGTTGTAAATCTCATACTTGTTATAAATAATTGTATTCTCCGAGTTGTATCTTCGAGTTGAGTTGGGACAAGACCGCCTTCGAGGGTGCTTTGGAGATAGGTCAAGAGCTCTCTATGGTGAAAGTTTGAATTCTGCAAGATTTCCACGTACAGGCACAGTGTCTGCGCTAAACCTAAATGATTTTCTCTCGTAATAGTGTTATTATTTACGTCATAATAAAGGTGTCCCATATCGCGGGGATTTTTCCGGACGGGCTAAAGTCAACGATGGCCCATCGGCGTTGATGCCTGCGGAAATAAGCTCGAAAGCAATTACAGTTTCCGCGCTGTTAAAAGGAGTGCTAATCCTTGCGTAAATATTTGTTGTCTACGGGTAAGGAGCTCCGTGGCAAGCATCAAAGTTAAGGAGACCTTAAACAAATTCAGGATGTAATCACGTCCAAGTTCGGCGTTTCCTTAACCGTTGCTTAGTTACGTACTCTCCCGGCATGTCTCGGTAACTCCGCTAGACTGAAGTTTCTAATCCGCAAATCGTTGCCTAATATACAAGCCACGGCGAGGTGATGCATGTTTAAGGAACATGGTTTATGCCCGGAACTTTGAACCGTATTTCTCGAGTAAGAGTGCTTCACGCAGCATTTGGCCCGACAATTACGCGGTTACCGGATGAATGGCCTTACCGAAATTCGGGGAAGATTATTTCGATCGTCGATGCTCAGAGATCCTACCATCCACGGGGCCATGAAATTTCGATTATACCACGCGCACACGTACGTACAGAAGGAGAAAGAGAGAGAGAGAGAGAGGGAGTATCCTGGCCTTCCGGTCGGACGATTCGGTTCCTGAAAATTGATAATGACCCAATTTGCTTTGCACTCCGAATTATTCTCCGTGATGTTGGTTTTAATTTTTCCGCGAGGAGCAAAAAAATATCGCGCAAAATTTGAGCCAAAAAAACACAGGATCCATATTCGCAAACGCGATGGAAATAACACTTCGTACAATTTCCGCTGTATTTTTGTTGCGTTTTCGAAACTTTATCCCACGGTTGATGGAAATCGGGAAAACAGGGGGAAAAAAAAATTCGCGGTAAACGCCGCATGAATATCATAAGCGGGGAGGAATCCGTATCGCGGATGAGCATCTTTCGGATTTTAGCCAAAGACATTTCCGAGGTATCCAAGAATTTGCAGCGCCATAAACGGAATCCGAGAATCGCGAAATTACACGCTGTTAAGGCCGGGGTCATTGCAAACGCACAGATTGCCGCGGTCGAAAATTACGGAGGCTCGGATTCTCGGGATAGAAATTTTGAAGGTTCGCGCCACCTTGCCAAATGTTACCGAGCCCCTATTAAACCCCTGGAAATGGACGGGATAGAGACTGTTATGCAGTTACCGCGGGGCAGCCAAGATTGTGGCATGCAAACTTTATAGAACGTAATGCCGCCGCGGCTCGAGGAAAACGGGGCAAGAAATTCGTAATTATAACTCCGCGGGTGCGTCCGTAAAATCAGGGCCATAATCGTGCATCACGAGTGTTTCAGCGGGGAGATACTCGTGGCGCAGGGCCGAGGCGAAAACCGAATGCGAATTATCTTCCGAGGGATCGAAGCGCCACCGATGGAAGCTCGAGAGCTCGCGGGGGCGTAGGCACGTAACGAATTTTCTCGTCTTTCGAAAAAGGAAGGGAGAAAAAAGAAACGAGCGGCCCCGCTCCTCCCCCTTTCTTATGGTCCAATTTCGATTATCCGACGTTACATTTTCCGCCTTAAATTCGCGCCCGGCTCCGTTGATTTCCTCGTTCCACCGCGAAGAGGAGCGCCGCGAAGGGACAAAGGAGTTGATCCCCGATGCGATCCTTTTCCGCGTTCCTTCCCTTAACGACGGGCATTTGCATCAGCCTGAGACGCGGCGAATCGGAATTGCGTCGAATTCATTGTGAATGCGCATTTAAGCCGGAAGCCTTAAAATATAACGAAGAGAGGAGAGTTGTCGCTCGGGCAAATTTAAGGCCGCGGGTATAAGAGACGCGAGAAATTTTACGCTTTCCCCGGGAGTTCGCTCGTAAAAAAAGCGGCCTGTATTAAAACACATTAAGTCCACCCGGTGGTAGTTCTGCCCATATCTACGTACGATGTTTTACTACTCATGCCAAAAATTTAATAAGCTCATGCAAATGAGGCCCTTATGTAAATCTGGAGAATTTCACGGCCGGCCAGAGCCCCGAATCGCGGGTACATATTTTTCGGGTATTCCTTATTACCATGGTAAATTCTCCTGCCGTAATAGAAACTGCCGGTAAAACTAAATTGATCCGCTTATGCGCCGTACGGGGGAGATGCATTGCCCTGGAAGAACAGCCGGACCGTGTTGCGCGCGGGAATAAATTTTCGTTAACCCATCGACGATTAACCATGCGAGCGCTGATATCCTCTATGGCCCATCCCGCGCGCAGATTCACGACTCCGGCTATTTATAAACCGTCAACGAAGTTTATGAGCTTGATCTTTGTCTACGGCCGCTTTACGGTGCCGAGATTTATGCCGAAAATTATCTGAATTTCTTCCGCTTGTGCCGATAACCACTCGAACGGGAGCTTTGGACGAACGCTGTTTATAAACATGCGGGTATTTATGCATCGTTTATTCGATCTTCGACATGGACCACGCGATGAATTAAGGATACAGCTATTGTCTATAGTGTATTACGATATATTAAATATCGCACAAATCTGAGGATAATCGTCGATATGAAGAGCGTGCAATTCTTAGTATTGTGGATTAAATGCAGATTTCATGCGCACTTTCAACTATTATCGGTAGCGCTATTGGCAAGGCCTTAGAAATAATATTTTCGTACAGTGTAAGCGTCGTATTTTTCGCGAGTCACGTATACTCGTAAATACGGCTTACGTTTGCCAAGACTAACGGTGTTTATTAGTCCATCTCTTATTTATGAACCTGGATACGCGGGGTTGCCTCTGATAACACTATGCTAGTATTCTTCCACCGGCTATTCTTAAACATTAATTTCCCTGACCGGACGGCGCTGCAAGAACCGTGAGTTTATCCCGTAGATTTTGCACGCGCGCTGCTCGAGGCTTTTGGTCCCTGTGGGTTAAATACCGCGATGCATATGATATATCACAAGCGAGGTGTGCAATTCTCACCCGACTACCTGAGGTTCCGGCACTTGAAACCAAGCAACCTTAGAAAATAATACTCTAAAAAAACACATCGTGCCGTGGCGCAGCATTCTCACGTTTCCCAAGGAATATACGGCGCCTCAGGATTTTTCTACCGATCTCCGCTCCCGTTTCCTCGTACGTTTCTCTCATTTTTGCCGTCGTTTGTTAAAATCATTTAGCTTAGACGCGAAAGAGGGCGTAAGGATATACAGAAAGAGCTCAAAGACGTATTCCAAAGGAGTAATCCAATTTAAAATATTGGATTTATATAGTTGCAGTGAGCAATGTCCAACTGGAAGCCTAAAGTTAGACGAATTATCTCTTAAGCACCCACGTAGGTTTTTTCTTCTCGAAGCAAGAAGCTTAAAGTTTCAATAAAGTGTCATTCCAGCTTGCGGAAATACCAATGTAAATTTTAGTCATTCCCACAAAGACTATAAACACTCTTTCCGAATTTTCTTTATGCATCCTCCATTCCTCAGGAAGAATATATCAGAATAAAAATAGTGCGTATGGTAAAATGAATATCTCAAGAAAATAAGCACAAGATATTCATGTTGTATCGATGCTGTTCTCTAAAATCAAGCATGCGCTAACACAGCATCCCCCCGATACTATAGATAATCGCACTAACATTTGTCATTAGCGGTTGATAATATAATATCCGGCAAATTGGGTAAACTTGTTATCCACGTTTACGGACATCGAGGTTCATATCACGATCTATTAACCCCGCTTTATTATTAGCGACAGTCGGTGTATCAATCAGAGCGGCGGGCACAATCCAAAACAATTAATACAGCTATCAGTGTTCCATTATTTCCCATGGCCCCCGCCGCCCCAATTAATTTGTTTCTCCGTAATCAGCCATTGTCGTCGAAGGCCCGCCCATCTCGTAGGGCGCGAGGCGCGACTCGAAAGTTTCTCCAAGTCCTCCTCGTTGCCACGTCGCAACCGGATCATCCATTTCGCGACAGTCTTCCGCGAAAGATCGATCGACGAGGCTCCGGCGGGAACACGTGTTTACGTACCTCGAAATGTTTGGCCGTATCGTAGAGCATATAAAGGCGAAGGGGCATTGTTCCCTTGTTGAAGTAACAAGAGGCGCGCGGAAGTATAGCGCGGGATCATTTCGCGGATATACGACTTTCGTAACACCTCCGCGAATGCGGAGTTTCCTTGTTGGAAAGTTTCCCAGCTTAAGCCCGGCACTCCGTCTTACTTTCTCCTTCAGGGCCGTGGCGTATCTAGGAAAATCCTTACCCAGCTATCACAAAGTTATCACGAGACACTGGAGGGCAGATCAAGTAACTTAGCGAGCGGCGCAAAATCGAACTCGAGAGGCGGCCCCGTTAGAGCCCTGGAACTTTTCCCACCCACCCAACGGCACCACCCTCGATCTCTCTCCATCTTTTCCCCTCCCCCTGTCGCCCTGCCATCGCGCCTCCTCATCCGCACCCGCGCTTTTTGCTCTCTTTGCCCTTTCATTAGCACGTGGATCCCGATTCTCCGCTCCGCGCCAAATGTGGACAACGCTGCCCGCGGGGAGGATTCGCGTTGCCTCTGTGAGTCGAAGTCCTTCCGCGGGACAGGTGATAGGTTAAATGGTATTCGATATTGAAGACCAAGCCGCGATGTCGAAGGTTTGGTAGGGTATGCGTAGAGTCCCAAGACACGTGAGTTTGCGCAACCTTGCTATTTGGAGCATGTAGCCCTGTCTGAACTGTGTTCTAGGTCTCTCATGGTCAGTCCTTGAGATTGTATTCTGAGAGACAGCATGCGGCACGATTTGTGTAGTATCGGGATAGGTATGTTTGATAGACCCGTCTCTTTCTTTCGATATCATCTTACATCGCCATTGTTGTGTGAATAAATTCACATCCATAAGGACCTGAATTCGACGTTTTCCACCTTCGACTCGAGCTCCCTCCGTCAACTGAAAGTTTTGCTTACTCTTTTCCTTCTTTCGGCACCAAGTAGAAAGGTCATTAGCCTCGCGAAAGTTTATCTCCGGCGACTGGTTTCCGCGACGGAATGGAGCAAGTAGCGAAGCTCGCCAAGGAACATTATAAGTTACATCGGTCCACGTAGCATCTGGCCTTGGTCGGGCTGTATTACTTCTGTTTTCTTGAAAATGGAAGCGGATATAGTGCCGCGTACTCGCCAGGATTTTCATGAATATTCTTTAGCTTACATTAATGCACTTTATAAATATGTATTAAACCCGCGGATTTTACCATCTCCGACAAATTAAGCTTTCCAGCTGCCTTAACCCTTCCTGTTCCTCTTAACCAGGGCGTTACCGCTGGAAAGATGCAATTGGAATAGTAATCTCCACCGCGATCTGCATCGGGTTTGCTATCCCGCCGGCGACATTTAATATTCCGGCCGATGAATTTATACTTTCTATTATGGGGAAAAGGGATTACAGTATCGTAATGAACCCGGACCGATTAAGGTCCCTTTTGCTCCGTAATTTTGTCTGGCGGCGGAAATTATGAAATTCGCGTCAAGCTGGAAGAACCTTTACGCGTGCGAATTGAACAATTTTAGACGGCTTGAAACACGAGTTTTAATTACAAATGCCATTTAATACAAATGCCAAATGCAATATCCTTCTATAAGTATAAAGATACGGTTTACTTGATTTTATGTCGACGTATTTGCTGTCGAAAGAGTTTTGGTTGTATGTCAGGATATGGAGCTATAGACGGATGTACATATCTGACTTGCTGCGAAATAGAGCGGTACAAATGGTTTTTTTTTTATGACTTATTGCTTTCCGCGTTCCACCTCGTAAACGGAATATTTATTTGTTAATTCGTTTTATCATCGAGTCGGTTGTCACGTGAAAAGACATGCGCCAAAAGTTCTCACGTTCAATGTAATGGAGATATACGGATGTCGTAATCGTTTTTCATTTGGCATCGACCTAAGAAATGTAGTTAGATATAAAAAGTCAGCAAAATTTCCTTCAAGCATTACTGTCAAGCTCCTCGAGTAACTGCAAACAGTAGTAAACATGTGTTTCGTGACACGTCTCCCTGTTATTTTCATTTTTGGCATAGTACTCTTACAAGGGTTACTAGTCAGCAAAATTTACGGCTTCGTAAGTAAAGGACTAATTTTGATCACGTCAATGGTATTGCTAATAACCTAATCGAGCGAGAAGCGTTTGGAAAAGTTAAAGTACAATGCAATCGAAGAATATATACGATTCATTTTATGAACTAAATACGAATTAATTATATGTATAGTACACTTTGTGTTTTTTTTTCTTTTTTTTTTTTATAGGATGGAGCTTGGTGTGGGCCACCTGTGCCTCAAATATGCTGGTACCCTGAAGAAATGCGCAGATGCGGTGTATGTTATTTGCAATTAAACAAGCGTGAACTAACAAATCCAAGGAATATATATTTTTTTTTTTCAAAAAGCCAATTGTATTATTTCGTAAGTATCTCAATTCCATTATCTCTCATCTCTTTTTTGCAGATACCCGATATCATCTGTGTACCATACAAAAAGGGCTCAAACCTAAATTTTCTCGAGAAAGATGACTCTTATATGGCTCTTTACGAAAATAAATAGAGATATGGTGTTGTTCTTGTAACAAAAACATGTCTTGTCAATAAAACTAATGTGTCGAGAATGTTTCTCGTTTTTTGCAAAATTAATTTCTGATGCCACCTGATTTACCTTAATACCATTCGTAATTTATGCTTTAATTTTAACCGTGAGTAACGATCGAACAATGGCAGGCCTTAACGCGCAACGACTGTTCAGAATGGACAGCGGAATGTTTGGGCCAGCGAACCGTCGCCACCGAACGGCCTAGATTAAGTAGCTTAAGCGATAGTTGCACTAACACCTCAAACTGCTTGTACCTCCCAACCTCTTATCGAATATACTTCCTTAAACATTTATTTATGCGGTCATCCCTTATCCCGACCTTCCATCTTTAGTAGTACTGTCCAGTCTACCATCCTTATTGCAAGTGCTGCGGATAAACGATTTAGATTGACACGAGAATTTCTGTTGAGATTCCGCGTTTCATTATTAAGTCGCCCGTCACGTGAAAAAAATATACACCAAAAGTTCTCACGTTCAATGTGACGGAGGTATGCGGAAGTCATAATCGTTTTTTATTTCGCATTGGCCTAAGGAACGTTGTTGGATATTTAAGTCAGCGACATTTGTTTCAAGCTGTACTGCCAGGCTCCTAGAGTAATTATAAACAGTAATAAACATGTGTTTCGTGACACCTCTCCCTGTTATTTTAATTTTTGAGGTACTTCTCTTACGAGGGTCACTAGCCGAGATAGCCAGTCCCGATCACGTGAGTAAACGGCATGGAGTATTTCAATTTTGGTTACGTCAATAATATCGCTAATAATCTAATCGTATGAAACGCGATTGGAAAAAGCAAAATATAATGCATTCGAAGAATATATGCGATTTATTTTATAAACTGAATACGAATTAATTATATGTATAATAAGCTTTGTGTTATTTTCTTTTCTTTCTTTTTTTTCTTAATAGGTTGAAACTTGGTGTGGGCAAACTGTGCCTCACATATGTTGGGATCCTGAAGAAGTACTGAGATGTAATGTATGTTTTTGCGATTAAACAAGCGTGAACTAACAAATCCAAGGAATATATTTTTTTTTGTCGAAAAGCCAATTGTATTACTTCGTAGGCATCTCAATTCCATGATCTCTCATCTCTTTTTTGCAGGTACCCGATAACGTCTGTACGCCATACATAGAGGGATCAAAGCTAAATTTTCCAGAAATAGATGACTCTTCTATTGCTATTGTACGAAAATGAATGAAGGGATGTTTTTTTTGTAACAAAAACATGTCTTGTCAATAGAATTAATATATCAAGAATGTTTCCAAGAAATTACTTTCCGACGTCACTTAGTTTACCTTAATACCATTCGTAATTTATGCTTTAATTTCAACCTTCCTTATCCGCTTCTTCCATCCTTACAGAAATGTCTGGTATTCCATCCTTATAGCAGGTGCTGCGGATGGACGATTTGGATTCACACGGGGAGAATTCCTGTTGAGGTTCCGCGCATTATCCCGAGATAAATCCATGCGATGTGTTTGTTGTGAGTTAAAGTCATTTTACGCAACGAGCGATAGAGGAAATGGGCTTAGTATTTGATATTGCAAATCAAGCCGCAAAATTGGCAGCTTGGTAAGGTATGTGTAAATTCCCAATGCGCGTTAGTTTGCACAACCCTTGCTATTTAGAGCGTGTACAATGCTATGCTGTATGAAATATTTCGCTATAAATTTTCCGCTCCTATTTGCACTGTGTTCTGCATTAACTCTTTGTTTCTCATGATCAGTCCCTAAGTTTACAATCTGAGAAGCCATTTATTTCCTCGTCATCGCTTAACATTTAATATTCCGACCGATAAATATATACTTTCTATTGTGGGAAAAAGGGATTAGAGTATCATAATGAACCCAGACCGATTAAAGTCCTTTTTGCCCCGTAATTTTCCCTGGGGACGGAAATTATGAAATTCACGACAAACTGAAAGAACTTTTACGCGTGCGTATTGAAAAATGGTAGATCGTTTAAAATCTAACTTTTAATTACAGATTTTGTGTTACACGTAACCGTTCGGTTAATGATGTTCAAAGTTGCGCAATGACCTTAATAGATACAACGAAATAGTTTACTTGATTTTATATGGACGTGCTATTAAAGCTCTTTTGTTATATGTCAGGATAAGAAGCTATACCCGGATGTACATATCTGACTTGTGCTGCAAAATAGAGCAGTAAAAATAATTTTTCTTATATCTTATTGCTTTCCGCGTTTCGCTTCGTAAACGGAATATTTATTTGTTAATTCGTTTTATCATCGAGTCGCTTGTCATGTGAAAAGATATGCGCCAAATGTTCTCATGTCGAACGTGACGAATCCATACGGATGTCATAATCGTTTTTTATTTCACATCGTCCTAAGAACCGTAGGTAGATATAAAAAGTCAGCAACATTGTCTCCAAGCATTACTGTCAGGCTCTTCGAGTAATTACAAACAGTAGTAAACATGTGCTTCGTGACACGTCTCCCTGTTATTTTAATTTTTGGCATACTACTCTTACAAGGGTTGCTAGTCGACGAAAGTTACGGCTACGTGAGTAAAGGACAAATTTTGATCACGCTAATAATATTGCTAATAATGTAATTGTGGTAAACGATATACCATTGGAAAAAGTTCAAATACAATGCACTCAAAGAACATATACGATTTATTTTATGAACTGAATACGAATTAATTGAATGTATAGCACACTATATCTACTTTCTTTCTTTTTGTTAGAATGTATCTGGATGTAGCACACCTGTGCCTCAAATATGCGGAGAGCCGGTACTACTACGCAGATGCAATGTATGTTACATTAAATCCAAAAAATAGATTTTTTTTATGAAAAGGCCAATTGTATAATTTCGTAGGTATCTTCATTGCATTATCTCTCATCTCTTTTTTCCAGATACCCGAGAACGTCTGTTTGCCATATATAGAGGGATCAAAGCTCAATTTTCCAGAGATAGATGACTCTTCTATTGCTATTCTACGAAAATAAATGGAGCGATGGCGCTATTCTTGTAATAAAACATGTGTTGTCAATAAAACCAATCTATCGAGAATGTGACCTGTTTTTATCGAAATTGTTTTCTAATGTCACTTGGTTCACCTTAATACCATTCACAATTTATACTTCTATTTTAACCGCGAGTAACGATCGAACAATGCTTAAAATTTGTAAATCGGTATAAAAAAAAACTGTTTCTATTAAAAATTATATTATAGTTAAGTAAGACCCTAAACCGCTTGTACTTCCGAACCTCTTATCAAATATACTTCCCTAAACATTTCTTTATGCGGTCCTTTCTTACCCGCTCCTTCCATCCTTACAGAAATGTCCGGTATTCCATCCTTATAGCAGGTGCTGCGGATAAACGACTTGAACTGACACGGAGAGAATTCGTATTGAAGTTTTGCGAAGTTTACCTCTGGATCGTTCCATGGGATGCGTGTGTTATAAGTTAAAATTATTTTACGCGATAGAGTAAATGGGCTTAGTATATGATATTGAAAATTAAGCTGAAAAATTTACAGTTTGATTTTGAGTATGTGTAAATTTCTAATATGCGTAAGTTTCCACGACCCTTGCCATTTAGAGCACGTAAGAAATCCGTGATCTGCATAAGGTTTGATATCCCCCTCGCAACATTTAATATTCCTACCAATAAATTTATATTTTCTATCGTGGGAAAAAGGGATGACAATATCGTAATGAAGCCGCACTGATCCTTTTTGTTTCGTGATTTTGTCTGGCCACGGAAATTATGAAATTCACAACAAGCTGGGTGAACCTTTGTGCGTGCGTATTGAAAAATGGGAGATCGTTTGAAATCTGACTTTTAATTACAAATGGTTTATACCATTTTATTTTAAAGATTTTTGTGTTACACGTAATCGTTCCGTTAATGATATTTAAACTAGCAGCAATGACCTTCTACAAATATACGGAAATAGTTTACTTGATTTAATATTGACGTATGTGCTATCAACGTGTATTTATTATATGTCAGGATATAAAGCTACACCCGGATGTACATATCTGAGTTGCTGGCACACGGAGTAGTTAAAATAGTTTTTGTATGGTTCGCACCGTTATCGCTTTCCGCTTTGGGCCTCGTAAACGGCATATGTATTTACGAATGCGTTATATTATTGAGTCGCCTGTCACGCGAAAAGATATGCCGTCAAGGATTTGTCATGTTCAACGTGATAGAGGTATGAGGAAGTCATAACCGTTTTTTTATTTCGTATCGACCTGAGAAACGAAATTGGATATAAAAGGATAGTAACATTTTCTCCAAGCAGTACCGAAAGGTTTGTAAAGTAATTATGAATAGTGAGAAACATGTGTTTCATAATACATTTTCCAGTTATTTTGTTTTTTTGTACGATGCTCTTACAAGTGTCACTAGCCCAGGAGAACCTCAGTTCCGTGAGTAAACGACTTGGAGTATTTCAATTTTGATGATCTTAATAACATCGCTATCAATTGAACCATGGCAAATATGAGGCGATTGGAAAAGTTAAAAATGCTTCCAATCAAAGAATATATACGATTCATTTCGTGAACTGAATTCGAATTAATTGTATGTATAGCGTACTATATGCATTCTGTGTGCCTTTATTTTTAGGAGGAAAGGAATTGTGATCAACCTCTGCCTAAATTATGCGAGAACATTTATCGAATGGTCGCATGCTTTGTATGTTATTTACGAGTAAACAATCGCGATCTAACAATTCCAAATGCCATAAGTGTCTTTATTTTGTTATCTCCGATCTCTTTTCCACAGGTACCTTTATCGGCCTGTCACCAATACGTGATGTGGAGAAAACTAATTCTTGAAAAATCTGAAACAATCGAGGATGTTCATTCAATGGTTAATAGATGATGTTTCTATTGTAATTGTACGAAAATGAATAGACGTAAGGTGTTGCCTTCTAAACAGAAACACGTCCAGTTAATAAAAACGATGCATTGAAATGTTCGCATATGCGTGTCAATTATTTTCTAACCTTAAACACGTAAAACGTTAAATACATAAATACGCTCAAGCCTTTTGGTAAAATGTTTCTATTAAAACACTGCTGCACATAACGTGCGGAACGAGGAAATGCCGTAACTACGCTTTACTGTTATACGACAGATTCAATATTCTACCGTGGTATGTAATTTCAAGAAACAGGCAATATAATCCTTTATGTCAAGGTGATATGTGTTCGGAGATCTGCTGACTTGGCGTAGCTAGTCATCGGTATTCCCGTAATAATGCGTGCACCTTGTTTATGTCTATCACTGCCGAAAGGTGGATGACGTTGCCCTAGGCCTAATGCCAGCACGTAATGGCATAGATATAATAATCCAATAACGTAGTTCCACGAAGGAGCAGACTGCAAGGAACTTCCTAGGCGGTATACATTTTCCAAAATGCATTATTTTAAAAAGTCAGTTACACGAATGGGATAAAATAGAATGACAGTGCTGAGAACGAATTTAAAAAATAATTATACAAGTATCATTCGTTTCTGTACAATCCTATTGCAGCGTATAGAACATAAATAATACGATACACGTGGATTAGAATTACATTAGACCGTACAACCGTTTATTATCACACTCTAATTCACTTGTCGAATTAATAATCGTACAAACGACAGAAACACCGTGATATACACGCGGAATTCTTTACAGGATCCTATAAATATTTATCTTGACAGATCGGTCACGAAATCGACGACACCAAACTATTCGATTTCCGCACTGTGCAAGGGAATTGTATCATGCAAAGGCCGACGTTAGCGGGGCGATCTTCTCGTATCGCGGAGGTTGGTCCAGAATCGCTCAGGTGGTACGTATAACGAAACTTTCAGCTGAAAAAGGGCAACGCAAAGTTTCACCTTTAAAACCAATTAAGTCAATATAAACTTCGGAGCTATGTGCTGGCGGACTCACGGGGTGAAGTCGGGCCAGTTAAAGTAACCGGGAAGGAAGCCTGTGTGGGTTCGATGCGGCACCGAGCAACTTTATAAAAGCTCAAGTAGCATAATCAAGTGAAATAGCTAGCACCCCGAACAAATTAACAACTTTTTATGCGTTTACTTCCCCGTTGTCCCCTTGGCGCACGGCAGGTAAGCGCCATGAATTTAATCGTATCTCATTATATTCGTGGGACAACAACTTTTATGGCGCACCGTTTACGAGGCCGATCGTTTCCCGTGGCCCCTCGAAAATTACCGAAAATAACCAACAATTTCGCCAAGCGCATATTACAATGTAACCTTATTATAAAGACCTCGACTGCGCACGTTTCATACTCGCACGATGCAAAAACGCATTTAGAAATTTGATCCCGCAGGTATGTCATATCGGTACATATAAACGTGCATCGGCACGATGCCGCTATAAATATTTAACGCGCAAACGCGATTAAAAGACGTTTCCTTGCGGTTAATATTTGCTCGTGTCATAAGGTACTATTTTTAGATGGCACTCGTTAAGATTAGATCCGTGCAGCGCTGAAGGAGATATCAATAATGTTGCGCTACACGAAATATTGCATCGACAAGAATGTTAAAGGTGCGAGGTTGTTTCATGTTTATTATATCACAGCTTTCCTTTAAACGCGCGATATGGTACAGCCCGAGCCGAAAGACGAAGGAAACTGGACGAACGCTGACAACTCAACGATCCACGTGAATTTCTTTACGTAATCAACGACTCGCCTGTGCAGGAATAATAAGATACCTCGGCTAAAAGCATGGCCAATAACAGCCGCGAAATCCGTGAACTTTTTCACGCCCAGATTATCCGATAACTTGCCGGTGGGTGGGCACGGAGCGGTGTAAAATTAATTTATTACAGAGGCCCCGGTTCAAGTATCATAATAACCCCTATGAATAATGTACGTTTCGGTAACGTATCGTCGCGTCAATGGTATGATTGGCAGATAGTATTCTGCATAAATATACAATGAATATTCGCCCATCGGGAATAACTTTGTCGAAGTGATCTGCTCCTGCACCGTTCCTGCATTCATTAATATTCAGTAGACAAGCCGGCACGACATGATATCTGCGTGCCGGAGAAGTGGCATAGGTGGGTACCATTCATTGGATCTACTTTGACGGCGATGATCGTTAAATTCATTATCGAAGCTGGGCAAAAATGGGGAATTTAATAACTGTCGGAACGCGCCCAGCAGATCATTAAATCTTTTGTAACCTCGTTACGCTCGCGGAAAGGGTTCCTTGCAAATGAGCAATTGTTAACGGGACTTAGAGCGCGGCTCGTTCGCGCCGGACTTTATTTCTCGTACACTTCCTGCACTAATAATTTTAATGTTCGTGCCTCATTAATGTAACGCGATTAAACATCCGCCACGGTTTGATCATCGGGAATTTTTTTTCTTTTTTTTTTTTTAGTTTCGTCGCGCCAGGCTATGCGAAATCCAGGGCTGGAAATTCAATCGATCGTCTCGCGCTAAATGAGAAAAATCCAACAAATTTCGTCCGTTAATTATCCTGGTCGTTTAAACCCTTCATTCATGATTTTGCGATCCAATACAATGGCCCCTGCTTGCTCTTCGATATATTTCGCAAACGCCCGCCTTTGTTGTCGGCATTACGTCCGTCGATTAAATTTTCGACGTGTATTTACAATACGCAATCTGGGGAAATTCGTTTTCAGAAACTCGATCATTTATCGGGATGCGTTACCGTGGTCATTGTCACTGATAAGGATAAAGCGCATGACGGCTTCGTGGGCAAAGCTGGATTTTCATTAGTGCAAAGCGTTGCCCTTTGTTATTAACACATTACTGCTCGAGCACCTGCCAGCTAGGGAGGATTATCCTGATAATGCGTTTCCTCTATGGCTCCCACCTGAGTAACGTAACACCCTATCCGCTGAACTTGAACATCCTCCTGAGCGTCCTGCCTTCGTTAATTATTACAAAGCAATAATGTCCTTTCGGAATTTGCGATTACCGACAGGCGCTTTTGGCATAACCAACGCGGCAGAAGATATCCGCAAGTCTGGGAAATTTTCATTAAAAATTTCTACCCAGTGCCTCCTTGCGTCTCCCGTTAATACGCGCATTTGCCGTTGCAATCTTTGAGAAGCTTGAGAAGATACGGAAGCGAGTCTCCGTGTAGCTAAACGCAACACCCTTATATCCAAGTCTTACGTACGACCTGATACTTTGGGAGTAAAAGAGGCTTGCAAACTAGGAAATATCCGACAATGCGTTCATCGATACGAGAAATTCCATCACGCGCTTTAAAAAGTGAGCGCACTTGCCTCCTTAATCGTCCGCTTAATAGCTCGTTATTTCAACATTGCCCATTCATCGCCACGGTCACTGGGCAATTATTATTTTCATTCGTTTCACTCGTCAATCCAATCTCCCCTCGGTTTAGAGAAGAGGAACGTTTCAGCGTCGGTTAAAAATTCGGATTAAATCGTCTTGTTTTTCTCAGCCAGTGCATCAATCGCCGCAATCCATCCCCGGTGAATGGATACGCAGGAGAGCGAATGATGCTCGCAGGATGCCGGCCGGAAGAGCGTTCCTTTCTCGATGCACGTTAATACAGTACATCGATCCTGCTCCGATCGGCGATTTACTAGACCGATTTATAGAAGACAAATCCTCCGCTAAACACCCCCTTAATTCCACAAGCAGTACGATACGATCGTTGAAAATCTTACTTCCAGCTTGAACATCGATACATTTCTTCAATTACACGTATTTCGGAATAATCGAATAATATCATTTCCTCCAACCTAGAGTTACAAAATCTCGTCTCGAAGTTCCAGGATTTTTCCAAGGAACCCAGCCTTTCGTTGAACCGTTCCACGTTGAACCAGCGTCCAACATCGATAGCCATTGTGCAAACGCGGAGAAACGTTATAAGGGGGCGGGGAGTGTGTCGAATTTTAACCGCGCACCCTCGGTAGCCCGCAACCGCCGGCCCGTCGATTTTGGCTCCTTGACCCCGATCGCCGGCGGCGCTCGAAACCGGAAAATGGCCAGGCCAATTTCGAGACACAACAGAGATCGGTTCACGTCCACGGCCGGTGGACGAAACCAAATCCAATTTATGGGCCGCGCCGCGGGACACGTGGCCACTCTCAATCTTTGGGCCACGGTTTGCTGGATTACAAATCGCCAGGGTCGCCTACGCAGACGTGCAGCTGCCCTCGGAGCGGACACGGTTAAGGCTCGCGCCCAGAAATGGGGTAAGCAGCCGGAAGGAAGGCGAGCCATGAGTGGCAAGATGGCGTCAGATGGATGCCCCCATTAATTAGCAGGCACCTCGCGGCTCTTACCCGCACCGCCGTCGTTGCTTCGAGTCGCTCCTGTTTTCCGAGGCTTATCTCACGCGCTGGCGTCAAATCGCATTGGCCGCCTCCTGGAAATGTGTAAATCTCGCCTTAGCGGTTGGAAATTCGCGGGAGCGCGCTGTTTTTTTTTTCTTTTTTTTTTTTCTTTTTTTTAATGAGCGCAGTTTTTCGTTCAGTGAGTTAGGTGAGCGTGGGAGAATTGGTTTGCAATGTATGGCGATGGAGAGCGAGATTTTGCTCTTGTACGGCTGCATACATTTACTGTCTCGAGTCGTATTAAGCGCAACCGATTGTTTAGGCTATTGTAGAGAGTGCTGGGGTCAAATAAGGAGGTTTTTCACGAAATACCCGATCTTTGCCGAAAGGGGGAGAATAATTACTCTGAGAGGAAATCGTAGAATCGCAGTGCGAAAGGACGAGCAGGGAGTTTGGAGATTAAAGGCAGCGTTTTGTATCCCCGTGGAAAAGCAACGCAAACGCACCAGGTGTCCGCGGAGGGGAATATTATTGAAAATACCCGACTTTATGTGGTTACATTTCCATGCTTTTACGAGTGACAACGCGGATAACGCCGCAACGATTCTTGGGTCTTCTAGAATATTCTATTTCTTACCGTCTATACCTTAGAGCTCTTATTCCGACGTGGTCGTCAGCTGTCCATGGTCCCGATCTATAAATAATAAACATCGATGGTCCCCCCGTTGCAGTCATTTATATCAACCCAGAGTTCTTTCCGTAGGCGCGTGAGACAGCGCAGGTCCTTTATCGCAAATATGCCTCGAACGTGAAAATGTCGTCTGAGAGCATCCGACGAGAATACCGATACGCGTGTCGCCCAAAACGGCTGGCTCGTCAACTCTATATTACCGGAGTCAGCGCGAATCATATTTGGAACAGCACTTATTTACACGCAATAAAAAAAGTATCTCTATGTTTAGTTAAGGAAATACAATTTACCATCTAATTGAGATTTTTTATACGAGGATTTTTCCTGAATTATCATATAAGAGCGAGAGAGAAAAGCCTATATCCCGATTTAGTATCTCTCTAGCTATTCCACTAATATACCGTACCTCTATTCAAGGTATATAAGTATCATTGGTACTTTTCCTTATCTAGGAGAAGTATTCTTTCACCTTTCGAAAGCCTAGTATTTCAATACCTCCCCTTGAACGTCATTACAGACCAAATCCTCCTCTCGTTCTTCGAAACACCTGTTGGGATAGCGAAGCAAGGGAGCCACGTAGGATAGCAGTTTTTTCTTGAAATTCGACACGCGACAGATCGATCCACAGAGACCATCCGTGTCCTTCCTTCACCGGCAGCATGCTCCGCGAGCCCGCGGGTACGCGAAATTGCCGAATGATTTAACCAGTTTATTCCCTCGTAAATTTCCATAACTCCCGCAAGAACGAGCCATCGGCCACATGTCGGATAACATTATCTCGTTAACCGTCGGGCAAGTTGCGCATTCGAGGGGCAATGTTTACTTAATCGGATACTTCCCAGCGGTCGTAATCGCGAGCCGGGAGTCATTTAGGGAGTGGAATCGATACAAAGCCCGATGCAGGAAAATCGATGCGTTTCGAGGAACCTCCGTCGGATCTTGGAGCGACGGCCATCGCTTCGATTTGCATAAGAACGGCCGATTTGCATCGGGCCGCGGCGGAATCGACGTGAAATGCCGGGGAGCGGCGAAAGGCCAAGAGCGATACACGGCAGGAGTGCGCGGCTGCTCCCCCGGCGTCACGAAGCGGCGCGCGATTGGCGATGATAATTTTCGATCGTCAGCGGATCGCAATTAAAATCGTATCGCGGATACAACATTTACGTAAAATGAATATTTCATCCCGGCTCCTGCAGCAATTTCGACGCTCCTGGCGAATTTCCTGGGCGGCGGGTTTTAAGCTCCCGCCCGGGCATTCGACTACGCGAGTTTTTAATTACTGAGCCAGATCGTGCCGATGAAATTTTATCCCGACACAGGGCCGCCTCCGCGTATACATGCATTTTTTGTCCGGTCACGTATCGAATTATAGTTTTATTCCTTCCGTGTCACCGCGCCTCGGCGGTCACGTCCAGGACCCACTGTATATTTCCGTCTCCAGCGGGCCAGCAATAATTCTTCCACGGATCATCCTTCTGTGGGCTATTAATTCATGCCAGATTCGCTTTGATCTATTGCGGCCCACTATCGCGCATTGTCGTGCGCCGCCTGATGACCCGGCACCGAAGATATCGGAATTCCAGCGGCCAGCCGCCTCGATAAAATTAATGCTGCTATCAAACGTAACGTAATTAAAATGTAAATTCAAGCGTAAATCATGAGCCCGCGTTAAATGCCATGCCGAATGGCGGTTATTGTCCGCGGCCCGTCGTCGCGGCGATCGGGGAAATTCGCATTTATTCCCTGATTATAGCGGCGGAAGGACCGCCAGGACACCGGGCAATTAACGTCGAAGCGAGCCGGGATTGACTTGGCGAATCGAAAAGTTTGATTTGGAGGATAAAAAATTGCGAGCCGCCTCACCCTCCGTCCGCGAATCCGCCTAAATTAATTGGCTCTCTGTTTATCCTCGAGTATCCGTATTTTGCGATCTGCTCGCCGATCGATCAGCGTCGCGAGGATCAATCGGCTGCTGGTTAGCGCGGCGAAGACACCGGGAAAAAATGAAGCTCGCTCTGGGGATTATCGAGGGAAAATCGAGGGAAAATCGAGGAACGCCATTCGGCAGGCGCCTTGATATTTGCTATTTGCACGGCCGCTCGCTCGATGCTTTGAAAAATTAAACGACTTGGAACTTGCGTCCGACGTAGCCCGGCCCGCCGATATTTTCCCAATTCGCCCGGCCACGCCGGCAAGAATTTCGATCCGCCCACCGAAAATAGCTCGGCGCCTGTCGGCGGCCGTTGCATCGCGGCTGCTCATCAAAAACTAGACTCGCGTCCGTCCTTTGATCGGGAAGTTCGAGGATAGTTCGAGCGGGAATTTAATATCGCGAATTGGCCCTTTCGCGGCGCGGGCGCGTAGGACCGATGATTACACTTCCTTGATACATCGGTCATTCCCCGCGGATCGGCGTAATTATAACGTACGATTTGGCCTGTGATCGTTTTTTACGATCGCCGGGGGCGCGCGAGGTCGAATATCGGTCCGATCGGCCGGCAATTTATATCGTTACACTTACAATTAGCGTCAAAGCGAGTGCAGCGTATTATTTAGCTGGCTGATTAAACCGCAGTTGCGGCTACCACCAGTTAAGTACGCCACGAACTATTTGCATACTCGCTCATGTGAAGATAATTGCTCTCTCGGTTGCGATTAACGGCGATCAATCGGATTGATCGTACATCCACCCTTCCGTACTGGCTGCAGGCCGAGGGTAAGGGCGTCGAAGGTAAGGCTTCGAGTGCACTTATCGTGCGTGATCTACGCCGCTAATCTCATTACCCCGGTAGGGACTTTTTGAACTTCGAGTGGGTGCCAACCCGACAGTTGAGCGACGGCCGGTCCAGTTTATCGCGGACCGCCACCCACCGACCTTTCTCTCGGGCCTTCGCGTGCAGCGATAATTAAAGATGCCGTCCCAAGCAAAATGTTGAAATTGAGCCTAGCCACGTGGCGCCCGGAAATACATGCTTAACAGGCGTGTATAATGGATGCACCGCGCTTACGTGTAACTTCGTACAACGTAGATTGATCGTTCTAAGAAGAGTCGCTACTGGTTACCGATTACACGCGGGCACGATTCCCGCCGATTCTCTGCTCGATGCTTTTTCGAGAAAGGGGACGGACATTTATTCGTTATTAATATACGGGAGTTTAAATTCAAAGGGATCGTGGAATTCGTATCTTTGATTCGGAGTTTTTTCGGTGGCGGAGGATGGAAAAAATGTGGGTGCATCGACGGGGTTGAACGCGAAGAGGATTTTTGCGGATGTCGCGGGTGAATGGGAGTAAAAGGTACATTTTTGGGAAATCTCTGAGCGCGGCAACGGTGCGTGAGCGTTGCTCGTCGAACGAAAAATTTGAATTTTTAACGACCGGTTGTTCGGTTGAATTGTCGAGGATATATAAAGCGTCGAGGATAAGTTTGAACCGTTCTCCTCCTGGCTGGCGAAGAATGCGCGCCTTCTCCCATTTCCTCCGCTTCTTTTTCTTTGCCCCGTAGCGAGTCTCTATTTATTCTTCCCCACGTATTTATCGCTTTTGCGTTACTTCACGGCTCTGATATCCTCGCACAAAGCTGCCCTCTCTGCATTTATCGATTTTTTTCGCGTTTAAGAACCACCCCGTAATTATTCCTTACGTTTTCACTCCTCGTCGCGTTTATCCATATCTGTATACCCTGCGACTCGTACTTTGTAGCACGTACCTTCGTGCACTCACTGACTCATAATACGTGACTCAATGTTACTCATAACGAAATAAATTTTTTATCAAATCTTAACGCTTCAGACGCTTCGTCTCAACGAACGAAAAACGTACGAGTTACAATGAAAATTAAGGGCCATTAAATTTCTTCGTAACACGACAGGGTTGTATAAATTTCCAGGATACTCGAACAAAGATGGAAGTTCCGTTAACTTTCTCCTACCGTTTTTATTTGCGCTCCACAATAGGAGCATGTAGTCAGAGTTTCGTACCAAGACGGAGTTCTGCCAGACACTTGCTCTGAACCTGTGCGAGGCGCCTCGTTCCTTGACCGGTGTCACGGACATGGTCATCCGCCCTCAACGATTCTCCTGGTGTTCTGCTGCTCATCGTGTCTGGTTTCCCAGCTTGGCTCAAGACCGTATGCGGTTCTCATCGCTGGTTCTCCTTGTTTCTGACGGACACTCGGCTCCTGGTACGATCGCCAGACGTCGCACTCGCGTAATCCCTTCTTCTCATTCCCCTCTCGATAGTCCATCCACGTTCCGCTCGAGAAACTATCCTCTTCTTAATCGTTACGTTGCTGAAGTTAACTCTTGAGTTTGATCAAAAAAAATATATATACAGAAATTATGGAAAAGCATTCGTTTAAATTGGTCTGATTTTATTCGTAAAGTGGTGGGGATATGGGTGGCGATTCCTTGATTTCCCACGATCAAATATTTAGCTAGATATATGATAAACGAGGAGCTAATCGGTTTCGAATTATTAGAGTGTATTTTTTAAATAATCCTATAAAAACACTTAACAGGTTGTTGCAAATAAATAAGAATATATGAAGTAAGATTGAAATATCCTTCATTTTGTTAGATTTATTAGAGGCATCGCTCGCCACAGAACAAACGAATTACTCGTATCTACAGCGACTGTAAACTGTTCTATTGTAGTCTCACGTGTAAAACGAGTGAAGGAGGGTGAGGAAAACCAATTCGTATTTTAGTTGGTAGCATTGTTCCGAGTAGACTTGTTTATCATCCAGATATGTGCTATTAAACCTTCGGGATTATCCGTATCGTCAAGTACCTGGAAACATTCTGAATGGATCCGTTGCTGTTGCGAGATTACACAAAGCCGATACACACGAATGGTAGTTCAACTCATTGTCCACGTCATCGATCGACTTCATATCGGATATTTCGTGAACGTGGATATCTACTATTCTATGTTTCCATTAGAGTTAGGGAAGGGGATTACCTCGGCCTGAATGAATCCTATCCGTTACACGCAAGTTCGTGTGAACTTTGGAGCGGTTCAATGGCCGGTAGGCGGATTCCTATTCAAGGATCACCTTTTTAGCCGCTATATATCTCGTTAAGGACTCGGAATCGCGCGGAATCAGATTATTCTAGATGATTAACAGTTTGGCCAACCGAAAAGTATTATCCCCCTTTTGCATCTCACTTTATTTTAAACACTGAAACGAATCGCTTTATCTTGGTTAACGATGCAAAGCTCGGTGCGAAAAACAACGATGCTTTATAATCCTTCTGGAACTTAAACGTATGATGTATACATCGGCTCTTTAACGTCAAGTACGTTACACGCAGGTAGTGATAAATAATTAAATAACGAACATTTGTCTGAGTTAATTACATGCTCGCAGGAATACACATTTCTGTTCGAAGCCGCGCGTTCGTTATTGTAAGGCAGGATTATTTCTGTTCTTAGGGAAAGCTTGCTTAAATCGTCATTCATTTTTCCAAGATTGCCGCTTGAAATTCCCTTCTTCATTGCACCTAATATCGCCCTACAATTTCCATCGTAATTATACCCGGAAACTCTATTGCGGCGAGTTAAAAAGGCTCGATATTAGCGTCGGCCAACGCCAATATTAAGTCACGCAAAATTCATATCTGACAACCGTATGTTGATATAATTTCATACGTGCCTCCCGGCCGCGATGCCGGTTGATACATAACATACCTTGCTGACTGTGGTATAATACCACGCAACTACCTGTGCAAACACTTAGGGTGATCCCAGAGCGTGCGTTTGTTTAGCTACATTCTCGTCCACGATGCACTGTGAGAATACTTGCTTATACCCGCATGTTTCTACTGAAAATACATGGACCTGATTATGCCAAGCGTTAAACGTCACGGGTCACGAGGGCCGCAGTTGCGGGAGGAAATTCTGCCGGATTATTATATACATGTAACTGGAGTTTGGTCAGCGACTATCCTTTTTTTTAGCCCCTAAAAACCAAACCTCGTATGGTTTTTTGTGTCCTAATGAAAAACCCGGCGTCAATTAACTTGATATATTTCTGGGCGCAAATTCGACTCGTTAAAGTACGTTTGACCGTGCGCATATGCTAAATTTGAACTGGAACGGCCACAGTTCCGCACGACCGACATAGTCAACGTTAATTTATGCCACGCGAAAACCGAAATTTAAAAATTAAATCTGCGTCGAGCTGGCGAAAGTGACGCTAAACGATGAGCATTAATAGTACAGAATTGTGTACGGATAAGTACCGATGAACCAAATTCCCTACTGATTTTAAACAGCTTCTTATTCAATGCCTATTTAATGATCCTAAAAATAGCAATGGTATAATCCGGATAAAATGTCTAAACTCGATTCCCTCGTTTCGTACATACATTTTCATCCACGGATATCTACCTGCGGATCTGAATAAATCATAAAACACTTAACCGGAGCAATTTCCGCGAGCACATTATAACACGATGGCGCTGCCTTCGATCGGCGATTCAACAATTACGAGACGCGTAAAGATTCTCTCCCCTCGGTGCCGCGAATCGAATGACCCAGGATCGTTCCTCGATTTTTATCCGCGATTTTTATCCGGCCGACATCGTGGAATCGCGAGGATTTAAAAATCGGGTCGCCAAGTTCGCGGCAGCCTGGCAGGGGTGAGTGGAAAACGAAGGGCGGGCCGCGAAGTAAGACATTGTCGTCATCATTTTACAGTCCCCCAGGATGCCGCGGACATTTCTAATCCCGCAGACTCGCGCCGTGGCAGTTCCAAAGCGACGCGTTTGCAAACGACGTCGCGTCCAGCTCAGCTATTACTACTTCGGAGACAGTCATAATATAGCCGGCAATTCCCGGGCGGCCAAAATCGCTGCTGAAATCTAACTGTCCCGATGCGAGCATCGCCCGAGGGAGGAAAATTCAGCGAATAAAACCTACTCCGCGGCTTGTCAAGGCCGCGCTCCAGAAGGGAAATGAAAACCGGGACGTGGGCAATTTAACTTTCTATATCACATTTATGCGGCCGCTTTACTATGCTCCCAAGGAACGTTCGACGTAAACAGTTCACCGCTGCCAAAACTCTGTTATCAGAATTTAAGGATCATTACGATTTATAGCCACGACTTTATAGATAGAGAAGTGGTTAACGTTAACTCATTTTTTTTTTATCGATGGTCGTTGATATATGATATATGATATACTTATTCTTGATATATGTACATGAAAATGAAACGTGAGGCAGATTGATAATACGAATGATTTAGAAGCAGAAAGACATACACGATTCGTCGAATTAATCTTTACACTTCACATGCCAAGGCTTCGAGTTCCTATAAAAATCCAAACTTCCGTGTTTGACCTTTTTCCAGTTAAAATATTTAAACGACAACGCGCGTCCTATGTACGATGCCTCGATCTTCTCCTCTTCACGACTTACACGAGGCTCGACAGAACCTATCGTTACGTGCCTTCCTACAGCCTCGACGGGAGTGTACCTTAGAGATTTGTGTATTAATTCCTTCTCACGGCGCGCTTAGTTAAATACCGATGGCTCAACGTGGGTCCGCGAGGAGTGCGTGCGTCAACGAGATGCAAAGCCGTGGGTCGAAGACGTGTCGGGATGGAAAAATGACGAGTCACTCGGTTCCAAGGCTCGTCGAGACGCACGAAGAAGCTAGGGTCGCGGTACCGCTGGAACCGTTGACCTTTTTCTCCGACTTCGAAGCATTGAGGGGCCGTTTGTTGCTCTTCCGCGTTCGCCCACATCGCACTTTCTTATAAAATAACCACGAGGTCAGCTGCTTGCCTGCGCGAAAAATCACATGATGTAAAAAGAGCAGGTGCGAGCATTTGTCGCGGGACTTGTGCCGATGTTAGGGACGTATTCGATAATCGATAAAATGCATGCTAAGTTCATTTTCGTGCGGCGATATTTCATCGAGCGCTGGAAATTTGGGGAACGATCGTCGATGGGGTATTTGAATGAAAAAAAAAGTCGCCAATTTTTGTGGAAGGGAGAAAGAGAGAGAGAGGAGAGAGAGGAGAGCATTGGTAGGGATGTAATTAAAATTCTGATAATGACGTTGCGCGTTCAAATTCAAATGCACGGCATACTCGCGATCAATTCCGAATTTTTATAATACGTAATTGCATCGCTGTAAATGCACTTCGCTGCCAACAAGATATCGGTGTAGCGAAATTGCAATTAAAATTCTTCTATATCCTTAAAAAGCGCATTTAATTACGAATTAATAAAATTAGTTAATCAAGCCGTGCTCGATAATTCTCGCTCCGCCACGTCTTGAATTTGTACCGCTCTTTCGCATAATTATCTTATTATTCACACTCGTAATATACGAATACTGCTGCGCGTTACTCAACTCGGCGTAACTCTATCTCCGCTTTCCCCGAAACAAGTTCGGCGTATTTAACAAATTTCAGAGTATCCGTTTACATTGTAAAAAGTAAGAGAGATGAACCACGCACGTATTGGAACAAGGAGACGATAAACGGTCGGTTGCGCTAACACTGGATAAATCAAACAGACGATTATGTACGATTTTTATATTCAAATCTTGATATAAATCATCAACAGCCCGATGATCACGTTGAGCAAAAGGATATTCAATATCACTGTTCGCTCAATGTGACCATCGGCCTATCAAAGATTTCGAAACCATAATCTTCCCAACCAAATGCCAAGGATCGCATCTTAAACACTTCCTCCACGATTCAAAAGAAAGTATTCAGAAAGTCACACCGATTCCACTTCACACTCCCCGACACATCTCAGACGTATCACAGGCCCTCGATTCGCACTTCCGATCGCATCAACATTCAACACCGCAACCAAAACCAATCTTTCCCAACCGCAATATTAAACTCAATTATACGATTTCCACGATACCCCCGATAAGATATTAATTCCAATCAGCCAAACCTACATTTCCAGTTCCGCGATATAACCAGCAAAGCGTAGTCACCTAACGCACGAAAGCTCGCCGCGTTCCCCTCCGCCCTTTACACACCCGCTTCCATACTCCCATCCTCCAGAACCTCCTCGCGTTTCGGTTTTTCGGCTTGCAAATCAAAAAAAAAGAAAAAAGAAAAAAACGGAAAAAGGAGGGCTTGTTTGCAGGATGTGCCTCGATACGCGATGCAGCTCCGCCTCGCGTCGGCTCGTCGGCTGCGAGAAAATCACGGCCCGGCGCCGCATTCCAGACGATCGCATTTTCGTCCGCCCCGCGGAAGAAGGCGCCAGCGGGCTCTGCAGGTATGGGCCACAGGTCCTAAGCACCGTGAATGCTGTGTCGCATTTGGTAGGCAAATACTCGGAAACTCCGCCGTCAAATATTGAGACACGTACGCCGGGTACCTGCGTGCGGGGGCCGCTGAACGGCGCACGTGAAATCCGGTCGGCGGAGCTATTTATGTAAACGACAGTTCCCAGGGGCGCTGAAGGCGCGCGTTTGCTTATATTTCCGGCATTTTGCGAACATTACCGTGGCATTCGGCTGACGTATTTGCAGGCACCCCTGGAGGCGTCTAACCACCGTCGCCAAGCCGCTCCTCCCCCCCCCCCGCTCCTCCTCCTCGTCCTCCTCCTCGCGAACCGCGTTTGTCGCCTTTCTTTCTTTCGCGACGTCCTCGACTACCCAGAGCCGTCCGCTGGGCTTAAGGCCATTTCCCTTGTTTCTTCCTTTCCGGCCACCGTTTCCGCGCCTCCCCTGCAACTCCGCCGCTTCCTACTTCGCCTTGTTCTTCACCTTTTATTCTCCTATTTCTCCCTTTACTTCTTTCCTTTTCCCCCCCCCTTTTTTCCTTTTTGTCGTTGAGAAAAAGCACGGTGCACATCTCGGGGCCGCGGTTTTCCACCGCGATAATTTTATATCTCGCTGGGAGGGAAATAATTTTCGCGAAGGTGCGAATTGCGCTGGCCCAGGTGATCCCGGATGAGAGGTTCCCGGCGGGGAAAGGGCGCGTGTTTCTCTTGCGATAAACCGACGTTTTGGCCCGTACGCGAGCCCTTTTCAAGATTGCGTTTATTCCTGAAATGACACGACCCAATGGGGAGGAAACGGGGTAGGTGTACTGTAATCCGAAAATTCAACAAGAGCGCTGCTCATCGCGAAGGTGTAGCGCGAAAAAGTGGTGGAGAAGCGATGTAATATGTACTTAGTGGCCGTTATGATTTTCAGTTACAGCGCCGACATAGCCGGGAGAATCGAATAATTCTTGCGCCAAGGATCCGGCGGGTCTTCGACGTTTGCAGAAGTCGCGCGAGTATATCCTCGGGATATCGCGAGATTTAAGCGGTGACCCGTTTTCAAGCAGGACCAAAAATATCCGGCGAACGTAATGATTTATCTCGGCTCGAAGCGGACAGAAGCGCGTTACGATTTCACACTGGCACGGAAAGGGACGATTATAGACATGGTAATACGGCGCTTTCCTCGACGAAGCATAAGACAAATATGCCCCTCTTTTCGAGGATAATACCCCCTACGATCACGAGCGAAAGTTATTCGAGCACGAGTCTGCGAGGACGAAAAAATCCAACCGCTGCCAGAACGAAATCCCGCTTATTTCGATCCAATCAAGATCCTCCAGCCGCCCTCCATTCACGAATATATGGTTATTACATTTTTCCGGGGGTAACGTTAATGGATACGGAAGCACCGCCGAATAAAGAGGATAATATTCGGCATCCGCGTTTAACAGGTTGACTCAATCTCGCGGATTGCGTACCGAGCCGCCTGATAAAAAAGGTCCCCGCTAGGATCGTTCTTCGACGTCTCCTGGCCGGAAAATGAGGGCGTAGTATCGATTACTTTAAGCTTTTTCTGATTTATGCATATCCCGAGATATATCCGGAATATCCATTTGAAAACTCCGCAGCCGATCCGACGCGGCGTTGCGCTCTGCCTTCGACGAGGGGGGAACCTTGGGGGGGGGGCGAGGGGATGGATGATTTTTCCATCCGTCAATATCCCTTCGAGGTAACCGTGCTCCTATATAATACCCGGGACGTTCGAGGAGCCGTCCTCGCAAAAAGTTTGCCCGGCTGAGAATCGCGGGGACAGCTTGTCGGCGCGGAATGCATCCTCCGCGTCTTTTGTATCAAGGAAATGATAACCTCGAGGCGGGCGGAAGCATGCCGCACTATGAATGATTTATTTATGCAAATCCGATCGCATATTGGCACACGCGCGCCGCTCCGGGACAAAGATTTAAAAGTTTCACGACGAGGCGGAATGGCGGCGTGTCGGAAATGCGAAAGGAGGGCCGAGGCGAGAAGTCGGTAAAATCCACGCGGATCCCGCGGTGAGTGCACCTAACGGTATGAAATAATTTAAGCCTCGGCGAGAGCCGCGCTCGGGGTTTTTGCGCGGCAAGGACTCCGCGCTATGATGCATCGATCGAGCGGCCGCCCGTCACGTGTCCGTAATCCCGGCATTAAATACGGTAAATACGGTGTACATTCAATTTCCTGGATGCCACAATGTCGACGCGGAGGCGCGAGATTAACGCGCTTCGAAGCGTTGCGTTCCTGATCCCCTGACTATGACTATAATTAGCGGTTTCGGCCTATTAGGAGGATCCGAAGGCGTCGTCGATTTCCATACGAGATTGTTTCGCGCCGAGTGTTCCTGTGTTTTATGTAATGTAAGTATACACGCCCACTATTGGGAAACGTCATGTGATTCTTCCATACCGTATCATCGCGCCTCGTGCAATTTTATAATCGTTCGACTCAACAAAGATCCTTACTCTATTATTTAAGAAGATTCACCTTACGTTGATACACGGAAAGGCACGCTTTTCGATTTTTACTAACCGCGATCCCCTTACGTTTCATTTCCAATATCCATACAAGAAGATAATCCGTTTCCAAGCTTCGTAACGAAAGCCAATACGAGAGATAAAGATTCCTTGGCGTAAAAGCGCGATTCCATATTCGATCGGACCGCCCGACCTGTTCGTCCACTCTCGCTTTCGCAGCGGCGACGGAGCTGCGATCCTTTTTTCTCGCGTCACGCGGCTGGTCTCCCGCACTTGGCTTAAATAGCGTTTGTCAATTACATTTTACCCGCGTCGCGTCGACGTGTCGGACATAATGCGGTGAAACGCGCCGTGGAACGCGTAGCGCGGAGCGAAAGAGGGAGATAAAGTTAGTGAGAGAAAGGGGGAGAAAAGTGGAGAGGAGGAAAGATTTCCATGGCGGATCGTGTGCCGTCTGTCTCCTGCACGTCACCAGATACATCACCGCAGCGGCGTTACCTTAGTCTTAGGGATAACAATGGGTAATTTGAATGTATTAATTCCGCGTTGACACGCTAACGTACATTGTTCGGTTTAGACGGCGGATAAAGGCCGGTGTACGTGCAGACGCGCACGAAGTAACGACGAATACAGGGCGCGAGAACCGTTGCAGACGGAGTGCTGCCTTGTAAATGCATGTATATTGCTTCATGAATGCGCGCGCGATGAGGCTGTAGTTAGCCGCCGTGCCGTCATTATTAGCGTGGCCGGCTTATGCGCCCCTCGTCCAGGATCCGCGCTGACAAATGGCCGTCTCTGCCAGACGAGAAATCCGGTGCGAGCAATTTGCCCCCCGAACTTTCGATTTAACGCCCTCGAAAAACTCGAGTCGCGCGCCCCGATAACGCTGGAATCGAGCCCTTTGGAAACTTTGGAGGGCCTCGAAGTGACGCGAGGCTTACACGCTTCGTTCTCGACTTCGATTTCCCATTCCAGCCGAATAATTATACATCGAAAAGGTACTCGTTGCTGGTCGAAGGGAATTATTGCTTATATCAAACGTCCTCCAACCCCTTAAGGACTCCTCGTTGTGCATGAAGGGCGATAAATTCTCGATCGAGGAATAAACTCCGATACTGTTTATGTTAACATTCCTACACGATTTTCAGGTTTGCACAGTATAAGGGGTTATCATTGAAGAACGCACGTTGGAGAGTATCCCATGCCCTAAGGAGAGCGGACGTAGTTATCTATCGCTAAGATAACGTCGGCCCTCTGACAAAACTTCGATATTCCCCCGCAGCGGGTTGATACTCGCATACGCACATTGTCCGATCCACGGATACTCCAGGAGGCCCCCTTATTCCTCCTTTAATTACGCCCTAGCTCGAGGCAAGAGGGTGAAAGATAACCAAAGGGAGTTCGATGGATCGATAAAGTAAACGAGACACGAAAAAGACGCGTATGACAATAGCGCGTAGTCGCGATGGCTAGATTCGAGGGGAATGCCGAAGGTCCTTGCGTGGCTAACGATCCTTCCTCCCTGGGAACGAGGCAGCACCGCTGTGAAATACAAAAGGCGGTGCATCGTCTCGGGAGCAACAAGTCGCTACAAAGGAGTATCGGCCGTCCAGAGATGCGCGCCTTAGAAATGGCGAGGGAAGAAGCACCGCGGACTCCCGGAGGCCCCGCCCCCTGGAGCCTCGATAATATAAATCCGGCTGAAGGGTTATAATTTACTTGGAAACGATGACTCGGGTCGAGAAAGTTCGAACGAGTTGGGGCGAAAGTCGGCGCTGTCGGTGGAGACATTGTCTCGGAGGAAGATGGAATCACGGCCAATCGGCGCCGGGGAAGGGGGCAAGTTTTCTCGGTTACGCCTCGGAAATATTACCCTTTATCACATCCTACTCCGATCATTGCCGGCCAATACATGGAAAGGGCTCCATCCCGGCTCCCCTTTCAATCTCCCGATGGGACAATTTCCTTCGAAACGGCGAATGATCAGCCAATATCTATTTCTGTGCCTTTTTCAGGAGGCGCCCTCCTCCCCTCGCCCAGCCCGACCTATTTCTATTAGCCATTTATGGTCGATGAGTTACTTTATGTAGCTTCATTGATCCCTTTGGCCATTCGATTCTCTCGTATCGGGGCTCGAATAAATCGTGGGGGCCATTGTTATCTGGGAACCGCGTTATCCGAGCAGCGCGCGGAGGTCGGGGGAATCTAATCTGGGAAGGAGAAATAAGAGTTTTGTAAACTACGTTACGCGGATAAGCATAGAGCCAAAATTCGAAACGAATAACCGATCCCCGGTTTGGATCCTCGGTTAGATTGTTTGTACGTGCGATCAAAGCGAGGGAAATTGAATTTTATTCCGCAGAACAGAGTACTCGCGGAGTATCTTTGAAACACGACTCGTCGGAGGACCGAATCGTGGAAATCGCTCTCTTACCAGCGATTATCCATTTTCTTCGATAACTTCGCGAAGTTCCTCGTCAATTTTCCCCCGGTTGGAAAGCGGCGCGCGATATTTTCCTTGAGCCGCTTAAGATCGTTTTTCCCTTGATCTTCGACCATGTTCAATTTCCCCCTCTCCTCCATCCTCGCATCGATCTTCCCTTTTCCCTCGAGAATTCTATCGGCGCTCGAGGAGATAAACAGGCTCTCCAAAGAATCGCGCTTTCCAGGGAGTTGCATGCCGATGGATTCGCGGACACGATAATTTTCAGGCCGAAAGATACAGCGGCGAGGGGTGGGCGGAGGCGGCGGCATTCCGGTACACGCAAATCTGATTCGGTAGTCACGAGCCCACGGTGATATCATCCCGCTGCAATTTGCAAGAACCGACGTACACGCATTATAATGCACGATACGGCGCGGTGGCACGATCGTTTCGCAAAGTAACACGGGGCACGCTCGTTATTTTTACACTGGAATTTGCAGGGGCCCTCCTCGCGACAAAGCTGCGTACGACGTGGGAAACGAGCCAGAGGTAATTCGCCCTCTGTTTGCCTACGGAGCGAAGGAAGAAGCAACGGCCACGTTTGCATCCCCACGGAACGAGCCTGGAAGCCCGTTTAATGGCAGTCATGCGGAATCATCGTTGTTTCGATTCATTTTTCGCGTCTCCTCGGATACCTCCGAATCCCCGATGAATACCTCAGCCCGTTCGCGGGTTACCCCTGGATCGATGTTACGTGCAACCAGGACTTGAGCGGTTTCTTTTTCCTACGCCACTTACGATCACGTGGAGGATTTAATGCTGGGTAAATATGACGAATATCTAAATGCGCCCGCACTGGGCATTAATGAATTTCGTGTTTAAGGGAACACGCTGAAGTAATTACTCCGGGCACGAAGGTTAAGCACGAATGTGACTGGTTCGTGGCAAGAAAAAATAAGATTGGTTATAGGTACGGACGTCCGGTAAAGTTACTGAGCTATAATGCAAAACGCGGTATGACGATGTTTTTAAATAACCGAGTTTAGGATCGAGCTCTGCTTCGCGAGTCGCGCAAGGCAAAAATGTGGTTTTTATCGTTAGGCGCTGGGCATAAACCAATCTATTTCGACGGAAGCAACCGCCAACACTAGCCGGACATGCCGGCATTGAAACGCGTCGAGACTTTTTATACTGTTTTTCACTTCGGTTTGGTTCTGTTTGCCAAATAGTTTGTACACTTTGCACGGAGAAAGATAAATGAACGCGGTTACGCAAATTGAGCCGAGGCGCTCAATTGTTGCCGCGCAACGAGGAATTTCAACCCTAAATTCGTACTTTACTATGCTCAGCGTGCTTTCATTCGCAAATAGGACAAAAAGAACGTTATACAAACAGGTGAATCGAGATAAAATTACAACCATGTCTCTGATTACATCGTAACTACGCAATGTACGCGAGAAAAAGTTGAAACGAAATATTTCGAGGCGTTACACACGATCCACGATGAATCCAAATCAATATCGAACAGAACACGTACCGCAAAAATTCCGCGCAAAACGCGTTTATAAAAACTCCTGCATCTCGAGGTTGCTTTCATCCAATGCAATTCCAGAGGTTCGTTCTTAGTGGTGCCGAAGGATCGATTAGGTCCGACCATCGACTCAAATTTACAGGGCATCGCCACGAGGAGTATTTAACGACACACGATGCACGATCCCAGGAATAACGAGACGAGCTTGGCAAAATGTCGTGGCCAGAGTTAGAAGCGGGAGAAAATATATTTCGTGGCGCAGGAGTTTCTGGCTCTTGAAAATTCCAAACGGGCGGCCTCAGTTTTCGGGCCCATTACTCGGTCACCTTGTACTTCCGGCTTTTACCATCATTTTTAATTCAGGTTACCACGTTCAAGTTGGGAATGAATGTACCGAGAAATCCACGCTTCCGTGTGTCGACCCCATTAACGGCGCCGCGGTGGAAGGGAAAGAGCCGGAATATTTTTAATTGGACCGCAAACTTTGCCGGTGCCGGACTCTTGTCGCGAGTTTCACGGATAGATGTCTGTATGCCGGGAGATTACGCGTGTGTGAAAAGAGTTTCAAAAACACGGCTGGCCGTATCTGCCGTACGCCGATCCCACCCCTTCCCCCACTCCTCCTCCACCTCCTCCTCCTTCTCCTCCACGGTTTTCCTGCAGGAAAAACGGCGAACTTGGAATTTTGTCAAGTGCATCGTATGTCCCGGGCATAAAACGCCAGGGATACGACTTTACATCGCGTACACGTATGTGGCGTCGCCGCGAGTAACGCGTACCGAAACAATTGCGTGGGACGTCGGTGTACGGAGCTAAACCTGGAAGAATGGAAACATTGTTCGCGGAGCATCCTCGTAAACCCGGCGTAAAGACCCTGTAATAAGAGCGTATCGTGAAAATGGGGGAAAACATGGACCCTCCTGAGGGCGGGCCGGCTGATGCTTTAAGGGAAACTTTGGAAAAACGCGAGCTCCTCTCTCGAGGGCAGCGCGAGGCGGATCGTCGCTCGTTCGGTGTCAAAAGCGAGGAATTACAGGAAAGTTAATCGGCTCGTTATCCGAAAGGATCACGTTTTTCCGCCGGTTCCTTCCATTTGCCCATGTTGCTCTCGGTACTGGCCGAGAATTTAATTAATGCGAGACTTTAAAATCAGATTTATGACCACCGCGCGCACGTCGATTTACCCCCCCCACTTTTGTCTACTTTTAGTACCAACTTACGAATCACCGATTTATTAATTGGACTCTTATCGGATTCGCGGATGAAAAGGTGATTGAAATATCGTTTGTGGTCCTAAACGCCTTTACGCGTGATTTTCTAAAAAGTTTCTGAAATATGATAAAGACGTGCGAGTAATTCTAGAAATGGCCGAGGTATTCTTCGATCTGGCTTGAATATCGAGATTCAACGACAAATGCACGAGCGACACTTTCGTTTAGCGAGAGCTGGATTTTCCGTGAAGATCCATATTAATCCCGCGACAACTAAACTCCAATTACGCTTCTGTTACATCACTTTTCGGTACTTTGCGCGTGCATAGACGCGCACTGGCGATTTAGAGGCGCATTCGGGAATGTTTCGTTCCGTCAAAGTAGGGACACACGAGCTGCAATCCGATTATCGGAGCTGAATGTCGCAATTAGGGGCTCCTAGCGACGTGTGTACCTTCCAGAATTCCACGAGCATCCATATTCGTCGCAGACTATCGTGGTGCAAAATTATGCAATAAATGCCGCGAGATAGAGCCGTGGCGAGATCTCGTGTAGGCAGACAACGTATTATCCCCGTTGGAGGCCATGCGACCACGTCCCTTTGTCCAGCGACCGCGCTGAGGTTTCACGGTGCAATTGAATAAATATTCATTAGTGTAATTAGCATTTGACCATGGCACACCATCCCGTGGGACAATGCCGAGCCTTTAATTGCGAGCCCAACGTTTTTTCTGGGGTTTATGGTCTATAATCGGCAATGACGATGGCACTTCGTGTCGCGCGTTTCCAAGGGAAAAGAGGAAAGCGCGTGAGAGCAAATCGGCTTGGAGCGTATCGCGCTGCGTAAGGAAATGGATGTTCGTAAGAATTTAAATAATGTGCCTTAGAACGCGTGGAGGTAAGAGTGATGATGTCAGAGATTTCCGCTACCAGCTTCGTGTTTGTCTTGAGGATGAAATGCGAAGTATTTCACGGTGTCGTCGTACCCGTGACATAAGTCTATTAGGTGAAAGTAATGATGGTATGTCGAGCATGTTACAATGTAAATGATCCTCGGTTCTCGTACGACCTATCAGACTTTGACTGATCGTTACAGTTGCGTTTTATATATACCTGTTCTTGTAGGTCAGCATCTATTTTCTCTTTCAGTGGCTACGATCATTTGCTTTTACATACAAGTCTAACGTATTCTCCAAATGTATCTCTGAATACGTGTTAATTAAATCTTCCAATCGATAACTTGACACGCTGCACGGCAATTTTATATTCTTTAATGGAAACAGAAACTGTTTTCATGTCCGATTAAAGTGTAAATTGTTCGATATTTTCCACTCTACTGTTTATGACATCGTTAAGGTCTTCCTTTCAGCGCTGAAAAATTCAAATCACGCCGCAGAGCGCTTGGGATCGATCATCGCGCGTATTGGCTCCTGTAATTTATAATCGATACGTTTTTATTCGGCCCTGGGGAATTTCCGCCTCGTGTCAGCTTAAAGATACCGATACATTTAACCGAAATCTCAGGCCGCTGATTATTCCGCCTACCTCGCTGTACCTATTCTCCCCGTTCAATTTGGCCGCGCAAAAAAATGAGGAAAATTTACCACAGTTACGGTATTGCGAATTTGTTTGACGATTGCGCAGCATTTTGCACGGAAATTTTTCGCATGAAATCCTGCATGTGCGCGCGGAATGCCAGGAATTGGAATTAAATTGGAATGTTAGCCGCCATTACAATATAAAGCTGGCACAAATTAAAATACACTCTGTGCATCGTCAATCGAATATTTGACTGCAGCTCTTGTACTTACGCGAATTTCCTCGTTCGCGCGCTAATTATAGTTTCAACGATACCGCGCAGGTCCTTCGATAAATTCGGTATCACGTCGGAAAGCCAGATAGCGGCATTGAGAGTAAGTTTCGCCCGGCTTCCCATCACAGGTACATAATTAATACCTTGGTCGGTAATATTACATAAATCATTATACGGTAAACTTAACAAACAGAAAAGCATTGTACAGGTCGAGTATAAGTTCTATAATTAGGGCGCTGAGATGCACGAAGATACGGTACTCTAACCGACTACGTCATATACAGGAAGCGATTCTATTACTCCTATTATTTTCCCAATTATTAACGAGGTTAAAGGCTGGATTAAATTCCACGCAGACAAGGTAACGAGCCCCGATGCCGAGGATCACTCTTGCACGCGATATCGCTCTTAATGTTTCTCGAAATATATGTATCTAATAATCAGGTCGGGAGGGGGGGGGGGGGGGCGCGGAATTTAAACCGATCCCAAATCTCGCACATTATCCAGGCCCGCGCAAAAACGAGCGCGCTTCCTTTGATAATCCGAATACAATGGAACGCGGCGCGATAGACGGACAGATCGCCGCAGATGGCAAAAGTAATTAAGCCCGTGAAAAAGCATAGACTCGTCTCGTTCCAGGCCGACGAGAGAGCCCGGGGAAATCCGCGATGAGGGCGATGAGGCTCGCTCACCGAACGGAAAATAAATTCTTCATCGAACCTTCTCTCCCTGTTTACATTCTCCTGTCGGGCAAATCTTTTTGCGAGCGAAATAATCGCGCAATCCCGTCACACGCTCGCCGGCCATAAATCATAAACTGGAAAACTTCCACCGGCATCCGGTTTCGGAGGAGACGCTCCGAAGAGAGCGCTAGAGAGAGAGGGAGGGAGTGAGTAGAAGAGAGGAAAGCAGAGCGAGGAGGCGGCGGGAGGAAAGAAGGATGTTCCGACAGGGAAGAATTTCATAACCTCTTAATTGCACATACCGGGAAAGCACTACTCATTTACATTTATATATCGCATTCCAATAGCTTAGTGCCTAGCATACCGCCGCTTTATTTTTCACCTCGCATTTCCGGGAGGCGCGCGCTCGGGAGCTGAGGGGCGGGGGTGGGGATGGGGATTTTCATGCTTCCCCGGCCACGAATTCGCGACGTTTTTCCCTACCGCGGGGGCGTATGATTATCTGGCCGGCCTTAAGCGCAACCGGGAATGAATGCGTGCGCGCTGTAAGCGACCGAGAGCCCCCGTGTGAAATCCCCAGTCCCAGTTTCGCGATATTGGGTCAACGGCTCCGCAGACATTCGTGCTGCGCCCCTGGAACTTCGGAGTTTGTAATCACGAGGTAGAAGCCCTCCTGGAAACGAAGTTTCCCCGCTTTTCGAAGCTCCCATAAACGCGATACGAATTAGTTTCGTTACGCAATATGCATTTCCCGGGATTCTACGCTGGCCAGCGGCCCGGAAGAACGACGCTATCGATTTGAGGGAGCGTAACCGAAGGATTATTACGAATTTCAGAATTCGATATGGAGATATAAGCGATTCCTCGAGGTGGGATTCGAGTAAATTCCTTAATAAAGAGACAAATATTCTCCCGCGAGAAGGAGGAGGAGGAGGAGGAGGAGAGGGAGACTCGAGTTTTTCCGATAGCTTGGATAAATCGCGAGGAAACGTGCCTTCCGGCGAGGAGTAATCTGACTTCCTCGGCGAAAGCCGCGTTAATATCTCGGGAAGGCTCGATGGCCCTAACCGTCGGCTCTTTTAAAACGGAGATATCCGCCAGGGAGAGGCCTTACATCGATGCGCTATTAAACCTCCCTTTATCCCTCCGCGAACCGCGATATTACGTATGCCGCTGCACTTTGCAGACGTGAGTGGGAGCCCGAGCGTAAAACTTTTCGGAATAAGGAACTGCGTTCATAAGTAAAGATAACGGTTCCGGCTCGGGGAAGGAGAAATTGTGGAAGGAGCACGCACGTTAGCCGCGAGTAAAGCGTGCGCCTCTCAAGGATAGAGGGTAACGCGCGGGGAAAACGCGGGCTATAAAAGGTACGAATGAAGCGGAAGAGAGAGAAAGGCGAGGAGCTCCTATCGCTCGATGCAAATAGTCCTCGAATGCGTGTTAACAAATTGGTGATCACGCGAGCAGCCTTGCTCGGTATCAAAGGACGCCTCGTCGATTCCCATCCATCATCCCCCGATTTCTTCGCGCGATATGCGCGAGATAGAGCCCGCAATTTTGAATCCACCTTGAACCAGATCCATGGGTAAGCGAGGGGAGGAGGGCTGGAGTCGAGAGCCGGGGAAAAAGACAAACGCCAGGTATCGATCATTCTCGAATTAGGGAACGGCGGTGTCAGGCAAGGTGCCAATGGTTCGTGCTACGTTCTGCGCTCGCTCCCAGAGAGGCTGGCGCAGGGAGAGCCTTATGAAGTCCCGTCCTCGCTTCTCCCCCCTGCGGAAGGTCTCGAAGTTGCGTGCAACGAGATCGTAAAGGGCCTTCGAGGGGCAATTGGAGGGTCATGCTTTTACGTGTATCCGAGCGGTGCGACTGCGCGCGCGTAAATACGCTCCCTGATTGCGCCAATGCAGCGGGAATTAATTTGTTAACCGGAAGCGCACGCTCTGGTCGAAACTAATTTCTAAAAAGACCATTTCGGTTATAATGCCATTTTGCATTTCCCAGCCGCGAGGTGGTTTCGGATTTAGAAAAACACGAAGCTCGTCGCGCGGCCGGTGGCTTGAATTTCAAAAACGCGCTTTAAATAGTCTACTCTCAAAGGATTAGTAATTAAGCTCGTGAAAACGCGGCGGACGGGAGCGCGAAGGGGAAACAAAGTTTTGCGCGAGGCAAAGGTAACCCGACTATTTATTAATGGTATCAAGTAAACAAAACGCTTACACCCCCGCAGTATAGCGAGCAAATGCTGGAACCTTTGTAAACAGCTAGTCGATGAAAAATTCCCGATCTGGTGTATTGTTTGTACGGTTTTTTTGTTTTTCGTAGATTCCTTGTAAAAACATTGCGCGCCGCCTATCTTGCGCGCGGCCGTTTATTAATTCGTTTAATGCTCTCCACCGAGTTTCTGGCCGGGAAATGACATGGTCGAATCGACATGCAGGAACGAACGACAAGTCGGTATACGTGGCGTGTTACATTCGAGCGTGGCAGCCCGCAGCGCGTAACTTTCGTGCGTTACGTGGCACGTAAATTATGGATTACAGAAGTATGCCAAACGTGCGGCCGCTCGAATAAATCTCAATCGTAATGGCGTTAACGTCAGCTCGATACGTAATATCGTAGATAAGCGTGCTGTAACAATTGGCATACCAGGCGGGAAGTCGCACAAAGAGCGGACTTTTTCAAACTACTTTAACTCCTTCCCGAATATTGCCCGCTGCGCGTTCCGCTTGCATAACTCTATTTGCGCTGTGTGAAGAGATGGACTAAAAGCAGCACTTGGTATTCGATATATAATGCATAAATACATATATATAGATGGTTAATGCGCCTATCGCTGTAAAGGTTTACAGTCGAAAGGCTCTTTCATTCTCCTGGAGTGCTCGTAGACGATTCGAGATACTTGATGCTCCTCCAAGCTGCGCCAATACTTGCCGCTCGAAAACTCGCTAATTGCGGTCCGTAATTATTGTAGTATATATAAACATAGGAGTCTCGGGCCAAGCATCGGCGCTACATCGATATATTTGAAGGACGAATCAAGCAATGGGTGAACTGCATTAATTCGTTGCAATGATAAATAATTTTTACGATTGCCCTTCGTATACTCTTTAAAAAAACTCCGAGGAAAATTCCAGGAACTACGAATAAACCCTGTACAGTTCAAGATATTTTTTTTAATTAAATATTTATAATTAGCTTACTTTCCACGTTTCGCGTTTGCTTTATTTACTACATTAATATTTGTATTCCTAGCTTGACGATATTTTCCAATCAAAAATCATTCAAAGGAAAGTAGGTACGTGGGTGGTAATCATGTGTTGATCGTGCGATTACTTGTTTCGCGCACCTTAAGAAAAATCGTAGAACCGAGCTGTACGGGTATTCCTGGGGTAAACCGCCAATGTACATTACAGCTTGCCACGGGCACGTCATATAACATTAATGCACTCTAAGGTGCAGCTCTTGGGTCTAAGCGCCCGTGTAAATTCATAGTGCAAGGTTCTATATGACGTACGACACATCGATCCGGGAATATTTCCTGATTGGGAGATTGACGTCACGGCCAGCGACGCGAGGGAATTTTGGCAAATTCGAGGTACGCGGAGCAGTGCACGTTAGTTTAACAACGTCAAAATCATGAAGACCTTGGAAAAATAATGCTCGAATTTTCACCGTGAAAGTATATTCTACAATGTTGATTATCCATCCATACATCTCTTCGCGTGATACATTATATATTTTTTATACCAGACGCTGAACTCTGAGCTCATTACTACGAGGTTAAAATCAAAAGAACGACGCGGATATCCACATCCTGCTTATACAGAGCCGAGACGTGGACAAAGTCTTCGTTACGATGAACATGTATGAGAACATCGACGCAGATCTTGCAGCTGTAATTGCCATATACTTTACCCACACCAACGACACTGTACTCTTAGTTATCGCGAATATCTCACCGGGGATATCGCCGTACAAACCCAAGGGCTGGAATATTTACATGCAATTATATCGAAGGTAACCCGCCTTACGCTCTTAATAAATGCATGCATAATTTCCCAAGCTACTTTCATTAAAGACAACCGTCGTCTAAAGGCGCCTCGAAGAAAATCCCAAGTGATCGTCAGGAAATAAGTTTATCTCCGCAACATTAAAGAGAAAAGCTCACCGCCTCGCGCACCTTTCCGAACAAAGCGGAAAATTTCAATTCATCGGGCTCCTTTGATTGCCCTCTGTTCTCCCGCAACAACAGAAATTACTGTTCGTCGTTAACAAAAACCAATCGGCGCATTGGAGCGGGCGGAACTTGGTGAACTCGAGGAAAAGCGCAGGAAGATGGATAGCCATGATCGGATCGTTAATTCCTGCTAACTTATGATTCGCAAAACTTTGCATGAATGATATATTGGATATATACCGCGATACAGAATGATAACGTTTCCATTGAGGCGGTTCCGGGCGGCGCAAGAAAATCGATATCGGATATTTTAAGCGAGGGGCCGAGTTTTCACAAGAAATATTCACCCGCCGCCGCCCTCCCCTCGCGCTCCGTCCCCTTTGTAATCGAACTTAATCCGCCGATATTCATTCCCGGGAAAGATATCGGCGCGGGCCGCGAGTTTGTCGGGCGTAATGGAGCGGCGCCTTGTCTTATGGGCGCTGCGGAAAAGGTTACGTCATATTCCGCACGAGTGACCCTCTGGACCGATGAAGAGCATCAAGCAGACGAGCGTTGACCCGCTGACCCGCAAGAGTCCGCGTGTGCCCGCCCGATTATATCGATTCGACCCCCATTCGCAATTGCTCCCACCAGTCGCGCTTTAAACCGATTCGAAGTAACGAGAGGTGTCGACGGGAAGAGGTCTTTTGCGTGGACACGCAGGAGCGCGGCCTTTGGCCGAGGCCCGCCTCTCAAAGCGAGGAATCAAAGCCGCTTTTCGCCTTCGCGGAATAATCCCTGGAGGATGTAAACGACGCTGGATCGCGGATAATAAATATGCGAGCGCTCGTAGGGGATAACCAGATTTAGATAATGGTACAGGATAATCAGCTTGCCGCGATATTAGGAGTGGCGTCGAAAAGTTCGCGGGGGATTATAATTGGTTTTGCACCTGGCAAAATCGGGGGGAGGAGAAAAACCGCGGAGGTTTTTGGTGCCTCGCTTACTTGCGCCGGAGTTAAATATTAAGCGGTGTAGAAAAAACGCTCCGACAGGGGGAGAAATAAAAGTGGGCTGATAATGATCGAGGACAAGGGCAGGACGTGGACGATGATACTCTTAATTAAAGCATCTATTCCGGAAAACGACGGGAGCGGCCTATCGTAAAATTCTATCCGCGCCCGCGCGGCCGCCGCTTTTCTCTCGACAAATTCAAACGTACGACGGTAGTTTATGTTCATTAGGATGCTCGCGGACTAATTGTGCCGGAAGGAAATTTTGTAAACTGTCGTATTAACCGTAACGTACGGTTTTAATAACACGCGGAAGGGGAGTGTAAAGAAAACGAATTATAATAATGGCGCGTTTCACGCGCTGGTTCCGCCTGGCAGGGTATAACCCGTCGAGACTCATCGCCGGTTTTGCACGTTGCGTGACTCTTTATTGTTGGAAGAATAATCACGGGGAACTTGTTATTTGCCCCGTCATTAACGCCATTATGTCGATTTCCGATTATTAAACGTACGTCGCGTGGCAATTGCCCCTCGAATACGTATTCCGTGTTTGCCGTGGAAGCTGTTGGCACGGATGGAAATTCTTCGTCATGTAAATTCTACCTGCGCGTTTCGCTAGTTTGAAACTATCAGCGAAAAGCCGTGGAATTGATTTGCTTCAACTAAAGCAACTAGAGCCGTGACCTTAATACCAATGCTCCCTCAGAGGACTACGTGCTGTCCCCTCTCTCTCTCTCTCTCTTATTACGATTTTCACCTCCCCGCCATTTCTCGATCGTTGCTCCGCGATAAGGACGATAATGTGCCGCATTATGGATTTGAACAAAGTCCCGACTGATATTTAAATGCCGACAACGGAATTGGCCATTAATTCCGCGTGCCTCCAATTTTAATAGGAACTCCGCCATCCTCGATGATCGCTGCAAAGGTTTTGTATGAGGGATACTCAAATTCATTTACATCCCTAGGATTTTCACCAATCGCAGTAATGACGTGATAAATGGAATAAGATGGCAAGGCAAGCCCTTGATTTGCATAGGCAAAATATTCAGGAGGAAAGATGGGGAAGCATCTGGAAGTATAGCCCACTTGGATTATTTTTCCACTTGCGGCCGAGAGGAATGCTATCGAGAGAACAGTACGTAAGAAACGTTCAACCTAAATTTACGGAGCGAACTTGGCAAATAGACGAACACTCTCGTGAGGCACACGCGGCGCCAGGGGCTTCATGTAGAATTCATGCACACCCTCGTTTAAAACAACATACACGTAAGAATGTGTCCATATATTTTGAACCATGAGTGAGGTACTCGCAGACACGTGACCCGCGGATGAAACGAACAGAGCCTAACGCGGCTACGTACGTCCGAGTAATCCGATCGTGGCAATAGATCTCTCCAAGGTATAAATCTTCTATCACGCTATTACTCGGTTCCTTATCTTCTTTTACGCGATCACAAAGGACAACAACCGTATCGCATGATATATAGGGTGGGCCATTTAAAAGTTTGTTTTTGAACACGCTATAAAATGAGTCTACGTCGATGTTTAAAACAACATTTTTTTTATCGCAAAGGTTGGAGTCTCGGATTTAAGAATGAAAAGACCGACCAGCCGTTCAAATTTCAAGCAAATTGGTCACACCAGTGTTACCATATCTCTTGATTTAAAAACAAACCAGTAGATGGCCAACCCCATACTTTATCGTACAATCTGAGCCACGTTATTCCGTCAAATCTACGTGAATTAAATAAATGTAAAACAAAACGGAAATAAGAGGATGAAAATCAAATAAAATATACGCAAAACAAAGAATATAACGACTTAGTAGATCAACTCTAATTATGTAAGGCAGGATACTCATTTGGAATTAAATAACGCGAAGAAACGGTACTCGAGCTTTATTTTACACGCACCAAGCGGAAGCCTCCATCGATTTACGGATTTCGAATCGCCTTAGGCGAGAGTGTTCCCTATACGCTGTTCCCAATATATCGCTTTATGGTAGGCCGCCTGGAATTTTTCCACGGACATCGGATCAAGGCCGTGCTCCCAAAGTACAGCGTTACGGAAGGGCCGCCGGTATTTTTCAGCACGAATCCTGGACGTACGTGCCAATTTCCCCCCTGGCGCTGGAGATACGCGCGCCTCACAATATCTCGGAGGGTATCAATTTTTCTTGCGAATTGATAACCGAGTTGTACAGTCGGCCACTATAAAGTATATCGAGGAATGTGCTTTGCAAGGTATTGCGTAGGTACGTGCAAAGTGTCTAGCGGCAGCTACGTGAGATTCTTTACGAATGCATTCGATATGCAGATCGGGCCGCCGGGTTCGTGCCTGCTTGGGCTCGTTTCGCGAACCCCGGAAAAGGTATCGCCGATGGGAGGAGGAAAATTTTATCGCCGGTTTGTTGCGGCCCGCCGCTTGTTTAGGACCCCCGCTCGCTACTCCGGAAATACTTAGCGGGCAGAACTGCTAAGTTATTCATTGGACGGCTCCGAGTACGCGAGGAAAAAGGGGCGACGGCGCCTCGGAATGAAGAAACGCGATTAATAAAGATCTCGCGTCGGACGAAAGTGATTTCGAAGCTGTTGACCGACGTTTTGTCCTCGCAGGACGTTTTAAAGGTTAATTTTACGCGCGATGCTCGTTTTGGGTGGGTTAATTTAACCGTAAACGCGAGATGCGCTGTTCGGCATCGCACTCAAAGCGAGTTGGTATTATTTTACGGACAAATAAGCACGCGAGACAAAGATCGTGTATTTGTAATGCACGCTGAACGACGTAAATATGGTAATTATGGCAAAACAACAACAACAACAACAACAAATATGGCAGAAAAACATAATATTGTACTTCTACTACGAAGGAGTGTTTATCTCTCGAAATTCTTGATTCGATCGAGAACAGCTGTTGCGTGGACGACGCAGGATCGATAAGGACACTCCTGACTCTGGATTCCATGGGTCAAACATCCATTATGAATGCCTAACTTGAGTTTAAATATGTTCAAAATGCGTCCTAGTTCTCGCGTAATGTCTTCTCCGGTCGATCGATATGCAGATATCTCGGATCCCCCGAAACTAGGTTTCGAATCCCTCGATCTAAATTTGCGTATCCCACCTTCGTATTTCTGCGCGCGAGCTTGAGTATTGTTCCGCTCCTTTGGCCGAACGTCCTAGATTCTGCCTCGTCATTTTTGACCGACCGAATTCAAAGGCGAGCCCGCGATAACTAATTCCTCCTTTCCTCCAGGGACGACTATTTCGTCCATCCCGTATTTCCTTGGGAAAATTTATCATATCCCCGGCTCCTCGGATCCGGCTTGGATATGCGGAATATCAGGTGAGCATCGCGCCCTCTCTCCTGGCCGTACGAGTATCGTGACGATGTGCCGAAGAAGACTTCGCGCATGGGGGGAAATATTCAACCGGGTAAACTATTCCATCGTACATTCTCCATGCGGAATATATTTGTATATTTTTGTGTACATGCATCCGTATTAAAATTCCGCCGTCCCTTTGCCAACGTACGCTCAACCCCTTATCTTTATAAAAATACGGAAAGTACCGAAACAAGCTCCTGTCTCTCGACATCGATGCGATCGCCTATTTATCACGAATACGATGAACCTTAGATGAATCCGCAATATCGACATCGCGCATAAACATCACTTACTCACGTTCCTATCCCATTCACCACGAAATACCTATACCCAGATTTTCAATTCCCCCTAACCGTGGCTAATGATCCGTAGTCTCGCGCGATGAATCATTCTCCAGGTAAAAGTCTCCGCTTATTACCGGTTACGTTGGTGCAAACGAGGTTGGGAAATTTACAATTTATAAAAGCCCGATACGGGTTACTGCGCCGACACCGTGGCGTCAAAGTTCCTCGGGCGTCTCGTTTACCGCGAAACTTCCCTCGGATTTCGCAGCGGCGAGAAAAGTATCGCCCGTAGCTGGGGGTTATGTTATTGCTGGTTTATTGCGGCAGCTTGTTTAAAAACTTCGGGCCCTATGCGAGAAAGATCTAAGCGGGACAGCTGCGGAATCGTCCGGGGAGAATAATAGAAAAGTTACGTCTTACTCTTATTCGCGGGGCCAACTTCTGGGCGAGGCGTATTATGGCGGTGCACCTGAGCGTACGTACCCGGGAACGCTTTATTCGCGGCTCTTAATTCATTGTGAAAATTTTACGGGAACGCCTCATTGTCCCGGAAAATGGGAGGTACCGCTTTTACGACTGGCAATAAACCACGGGGACCGTCTAATTAGGGGAGCTAACCGTGTCCCGACAACCGCCGGACGAGGGGCTTCGGCCATTTATACGCGCGGGGCCGCTTGACAGGACGTTTAACCCTTTCGATAATCCTGCCGACTGTACAGTCGGCCAACGTCTGACGCGCGCTGTGTTTTACTGGCGACGATAGTCACCCAACACCCGGCGCCCGCTGTGCCTGACCGGTGACTGTAGTGCTCGTTGGATCCTACGGATGATCGATCACCCACGGCCTGACGCTCGCTGTGTTTTACCGGCGATCATAGTCACCCAATGCGTGTCGCTCGCTGTATTTTACCGGTGAGTATAGTCATGCGATGTGTGACGCTTGTCGAATCCTACGGAAGATTAATCAACCGAGGCGCGAGACTCGCTGTGTATTACCGGTGACTATGCTCACTCATTTCTTTTATCAGTGATTTACACTCTCATCGAAGATAGCATGGTTTTTTTAGTTCGATAGCTACCGACAATTTCTCTTTTGTTCACTAATCGTAGACCCGTGATGATACAAAGTAGCTCAAAATGAAACTATGCGATAAAATGTATGGCTTTCTAAGTTCACACAGTACCTGTATATCCACGATTCGACTGCGCGTATAGCGGAATTTAGAAAGGCATGGCGGTATCGAAAGAGTTGAGCAAATATCATTGGACGTGAGCAAGGATCATCCCGAAGTCATCCTCGTTCCCTCGCGATCGCGCCGTTTGAACTCGGAGTAACCGATGCATTAATTAAATTCAATTATCCAATAGCCCGGCGGGTGGTTATTTTTACGTTAAATCAATGCAGCGTAATGAGTTAATTAACCGAATTTCAGAGGCGTGCTGAATAAAGGATCGTCATGTATCCGCGGAAAGCCACGTGCATACGTATTCAGCTCGGTTAGAAAGCGCACGCACAATGCATCCGTCGATTATAAACAGAAGAGCTTGGGGTAATAGGAAGCTGCGCGAGACGCTCGAAGCTCGACGGTGGTCCTTGATGCCGAGGCTCTTTATAATTTTCCAACCGCGATTCACGGCCGCGTTGTAATCGAATAATTTTGATTCGAACGACGAGCACGTTCGTTAATCGCCGGCCGATAGGCGGCCAGTCGATCATTGTCCGTTATATATGCGAACGGAGCATGAATATTGCGTGACTCAATCATTCGCAAGCGGTGCAGCCTGAATGTCCCAATTTCCTCCGCGTGATTACCTTAATACGTTGCCTATATTTCCGACGAGATACAGAAACTCGCACGGTATGCCGTCGCCCACAATCGTGCTACTTAAAGGCAATCTCATTGGTTATTGACACTGTTCGCGGTTACGCGGTATCGATGGGAGCATAATATTTAATCGACTACCAAAACTGTTCTGCGATCTCGAGCGGATTTCGCAAAGTCCATAGAGGTAATCGTGTAATTTCGGGGTTTAAGTAAGTTTAAGTGACTCAGGGTTGAAGTAATTTTTGGTGGATAGAACTTTAGGATACTCTGTCGAACGTAGTTTAGTAAGAGAAATTACTTTGAATCTTGTAACATAATGTTGCGTGTCTTGTCATGAAAGTCTCTGGAAAGGCATGTACACAAGCGTGTAATCTAAACGCACTTTTTTAAAAATACTCTCTGTTCTCTAGGTAGACACTTTCGCCTAGTTAGGTCCCTTAACCGCACGTCTCGATAGTGTGAGCTCCGAACCGAGGCTAAAGTCAATCTCCAAAACAAATCCCAAACCAGACCACGCAAGTGAAATTCCCTGTTTGACACGCCTTATCCACCCCTCGGCAATACATCGTGAAATCCCAACTAAACTTTGAAGCGTTATCAGGCACGGTCTTCAAATTATCATCGACCATTGTCCCACGTATCGCGTTCGATTACTACTCTCCACGATACACCTGAGAATAATTCCGTCCTCAATTCTCACGATAGAAAAGAAATACCGCAGAAACCCACTATCTCCACATCATCCTTCCCCAATTACCCCAATAATTCCAAATTATTCCCGCACTTTGCAAATTTCATCGATGTACAGGAAGAGGTGTCCGTCTCTCTCAAAAATCGGTCAAAATCGCATGCTTCGATGAAAAAGATATGACGTCGATCGCGTTATTCCAGCATAAACCCTCCCAAATTGGGCCGATATTTCCAGCTGTTGCCGCTGAATTAACCCGGCCATTAGCGCGGGATTGAATTTCCACAGGCGGGATTATTTTTCCCCCGAATTCCGCAATTCCTCGAGCGAGCGCGAGTCGCATGGCTCTTCGTAGGCGTGACATTAGGTCAGCGGCCCTCGCGCTATCGCGTTAACCGCCTCGGCGTATCGCGATGGGAACGCGGACACTGCGTCGTGGTAATCGCGCAGAGGAAATTGGGACACTCGGCTCGAACTGCATGTAAATGATTGAGTTGCATACTAAACGCGCCGTCACGGGGACGCGTCATTTGATATCGTTCGCAGTTAGCGCAATAACATCGCCGGCCTGGCCGAATGCGGATTTCTTCTCACGTCCGAAAGAGGAAGCTGCCAATCGGGCCAATGCGTAATTAAATTGCGTCGCGGAGCCTCGCGCGCGCTCGATTACAACAATGGACCGGCGTCATGGAAGCGATTCCGGAATCTCATTTCCGTTGATACGAGAAACGATGGTTATTTGCCGCCAGCCGCGATTAACCACGGTGCCAAGACGATGGCTTTGCCACAGATCGATCTGTAAGGCGGGTGGGTACATGGAAGGTGGACATAAGGGAAAAGTAAGGCGCGGATGCACCGTGAAATTACCTTTCTGCATTCCTTCCTTTTAATATGATGTACGGTAGTATCTTAGTATAGCGTTGTGCAGTATTGCAATGTTGTAGCGCGCAATGCTAATGGATAGTATTGTAGCATATTATAGTACTGAGTCCGGCAAAATAACCCCTCGTATTTGGAAAGGGCGCTGTGCGAGTTGTGGCGGGAATACGGCGACAAAAGGGGTATCGTTTGATAGCGGTATACGTGCCATTTGCATTAGTCAAAATGGCGTGTGGGGGTGAGCATCGTGCATTTGTTGTGGAGGAGTATATTCGAAATGGTGGTTCTGTGATTACTACTCGGAGAGCATTTCGCATTCGGTTCGAACTTGGCCGACGTGATTCTGTTCCGGGGAGAAAAACCCTTTAGAAACTTCGCCAATGACCACTTCACGGTACTCGTGCGACTGTTTGGCGTGGGGTCCCAATTCTTTCAATGAGATGAGCTAACTGCACCCGTTACTTCGAAACACTACTGTTACATGATCGAGATCTGCCTTCGCCATTTACCAAATATCATTTTTAAAACCAAGCCATGTAAAATGGCATCGCATTTATTATTCACGAATAACAGTATTTTTTCTGAATCTTTCTTTGTTGGTTCCTAACTGCCTTTCGAAATACCGGAGGTCATTTTGCCGCACCCTGCACAATGTATAGTACATTAATTACAAAGTTATCCTAGCCTATTTCACGTTCAGTCCCCTATACGTACTCTACCCTCGACTCTTCTATCGCGAAATCTGTCACGAAAGCGGTCAGGCGCTCGTCGCGTAGTTTAACCTGCGATGTCGGGGAATGGAGAAACGAATATTAGTGTCTGAGTAGTAGTTTAAGCCGTAGGGTGAGGAAATGAGCGATCGAGATTAGTGGTTGAATCTCCAGCGGTGAAACGTACGGATTCCGGTCGGAGGTCGGCATTCGTACGTGCAGTATTATTATCTTCGACAATATTTGCGCTGGAAATATATCGGATGTGCCGGCCATCGAAACGTTTTGCCAATCCTCACGTTTCACGATAAACGGTTTCACCGTTGCGAAAGCCGAAAAGTTTTCAGCGCACAATATCCGATTTATTTTTGTAAGCTCGAGCCTTGCTCGTAGCGCTTCGGTTACGTACAGTGCCGCATATGCTTTATCGCGCGCAGCACGGGCACATATCTACCCGAGGTATCGTTTACGAAAAAATAAAGCGATCCTCCCTAACTCGAGCCAAAGATCTCGAGTAACCGCGCTTCGATCGTTCTTGAATAATATAACAGTGGCCGCTATAAAAGAGTTACACTGGAAATGAAAAAAGTTTAGCTCGAAATACCTCGAGACGTTGCTTGGTGGAATTAAAAGTACACATCGAAATAGCAACGTACTCGATGAGGTTGAATCATCGCTCAATTAGCGATCCAAAAGGAGGCGTTTCATTTTTGTACTCCTCCTTCTCAAATGCTGCAAACATTAGATCGTCCCAAAAACGTCTTTCTCTTTCCGCGCTCAGCTGCTCTGTCCGACAATGTTAATAAAAACCTGCAATCTATTCCGTCAAATATTCCAGTATGCATCCTCCATCGTCCTCTAATCGTGCACATAATTCGATAGCATAATATGAAGCATAAAATGCCGCGCATCTATTATTGCCTCGCAAAGCGAAAGGAAATTTCTCGAACAACCCAATACACTGGGATCGGCGAAACAAAGGAGCGCGAATTTGTTTTTTTTTTTCAAGTAGCCGCCGAGAGTTATTAATTCGAGTGTCGGTAACTGAAATAAACGCGATGGTCGGTCGGTCGGAAACAGAGAAAATATGGGTACTTATTAGAGCCAAAGCCTGACGTAAAAGCGCCGGGGCGAAAAGAGAAATGACTCGGCGGAACGCGCATTAAAATTGGCGATATATCAAAAGACCTATTTTACCCTCCAGCTGCACGCTACAACACGGGGTATATAACGTTATCGAGTGAAACGGTTACTTTCCGGGATACAATGGGAGAGCGTCGTCTCGAGGACGTAGCCTGGATACCGATATTTCCGTTACCCTACGGAATGACCTTATCAGCACGGTAAATAAATTTTTGAGGGTATAACGCTCACGTCAGAAAATATGCCCGATAAAGGGGCGGGTATTAATGGACCGTAGTTTCAAGTCGCTCCTACGTGCGCAAGTAGAATTTATGCCTCGGGTTAATGCGTCCGAATAGTTTAACGATCCGACCGCCGCGTGAAATGTGTCTCGCAAAGCATCTACGTGCCCGGTTAGAAATATGGAGCGCAGAATTTTATTGGCCGAGTATACGTAGCGCGCAGCGTTGCAGAACGTGGCCCGAGAGCGATGCGAGCTTTATGACTACGTATGTTAATCCTTATTATGCATTAACGGCCCTTTGCCGAGCATATGCGCCGCATTCCATCGCTAATCATCGATTATTCCCAATCGCTATGCACGTCCATAAATAAGTATTCGAATATCCCCATGTACTTGCATAAAGCGTCTATGTATATTAATGGAATTATCGGGGGATGTGTACACCGTTGATTATCCCGGGAACTTATCCGCTCGAGTGTACGAAGAAGACTCGAGATAATATCTAGTTAACCGTTGCAAAATAATTTGAGAACGATTCTGAAGAAGGTGTAGAAAGATGGATACCTGAAACGAGCACCAAACGTATATCTCAACGAAAGTCCATATTCCTTAAATATATCGTTAAGGAATTATCGAGGATCGGTGGGAAATACGATGAAAAATGTAAAGGGAAACGAAGAGCCTCGAGAAGCAGGGTCATCGAGAAATGTTCGATCATATCGCATCGACAGTCCTGCGAACCGTCCTCCTCCAGGATCAAACATGCAAAGCATTCGGCCAGGATTCGACGGGGCGTGAAGTTTTTGCCAGGATGAAAATTTTATGGCTCCAACTTCCGTACACGTAGTCGCGCGCTGGCGCGAAGATCGACGCCGAATATTTTTCGAGTATTTTCGTGCTGACACGTAGCCGACGCTCACGGCGCGCCTCGAGTGACCACGTGGCGTCGCGAAGGAATAAGACCGTGCGGTCGAAGATATTTTCCCCATGACACATAGCCGCCTTTATCGACGTGCCTCGGGGGTCGAGGTCCCCGATATCGCATGCGAATCGCGCACGACCAGCGAAAAGTGCATTGTCCAAAATGAGCCTGGATGCGGACCGAGCGTCGCCGCATAGCGCCCCGTCCATATCGATTCCGTGCGAAGTGCCGATAAGGGCTGTCAGGCGAACAGCACTTTGTAACGAGGGAATGAGGTGGAAGGAGGCCGTGGAGCCGGGGCAGGGCTCAAGATTTTTCCTCAAAATTGTCCTGCGCCTTGCCTTATCGCGAGTGCACGCAAATGGTGAGAAAAAATTGCGGCCGCCTGGTGGGGAAAATGGGGATGTAGTTCTGTCTAGCGGCGTGAGCATGGCTCCTTATGTCCCCCCCTTTAGGAGCCATCGAGGATTAGAAGGGAAGTGCGATCGGTGGAGGCGCTTGGCGAAATATGCCTCTAAGAGGAGGAGGGTTGAGGGATATTTTGCTCTATTCCTTGTTAATGTAATTTCTTCAAGAATCTTGTAGCAAATAGTCGGGTTATTTTAGTCGTTTATACGCAAAGGCGGAGGACGCTTGGGAAAATAAATGACGGTCCAAGAATTTTCTTGGCACGAGATACGACCTTTGGTGGGTTTACTGATTTAATATTGGTTTTTAATGAAATACAAGAAGCTTCTTTTGTAGCGTTACAGTCCATCGAAGGTGCTCCATTATACTTCCGTTCTGCTCGCTGCGCGACACATAAATAAATACGCGAGGGCCGTAACTTAAGGGCACGTCGCGTCGTGAAATATTTTGAAAGATAAAAATTTTAAGCGCGTGTTGCGTGGAAAGGTTTGATAAATCGAGGCGTAGGGTATGAAAATGCGAGGGAATAGGTTATAGCCAGGGGCGGAGACGACGCGTTATGCGAATGATTTATATCTCCCTACAAACGGGGTAAATGGCTCGGTGCCGATTGGCGCTGAATATTAAAGATTATAATAGATCATTAAACAGCCGCGTAGACGAAAATGCGCGAAGCAACGAGGCGTGCTATCGATCGGATGATAACGATGACGCATGTTCTTGCTTTCAGCGTGAAGGTTAGAACATGTACTTCCTGGAAACTCCATTAAAGCTCGTTATCGCATTCCATAAAATAACGACGAGTTATGTAAATATCCACAATGGGCGCAGAGGACATTAGCCCTCGTGACAGTCTTGTTTTTACCCGCAGCTCGCAAATACCACTGGGCTCGATGTAATTCAAATTGATGCCGCTGTTTATCCGCCCATCTTTTGCCATCGATCCTTCGAGCCTTTACTTTTTGTCCCTCCCCCCATTTCAGACATCAAACGCGTGTTCGATCCAAAACCAAGCTCCAAAAAAAACCCATAGCCTTCGCGGTTGCTTCAGGAACTATTTAAACAAAATCCTCCAACGGTCCAGCCATATCGCTTCTAAAATCGGCACGGCGCCTAAACAAATAACTAATTTGCCAGGGGCAGTGGAAAGGGATTCGTATAAATAAAAAAGCATATTTTCGATTCGAAACGGGAATAGCCCGGCCCCCGGATCGGGGTAGGGCCGAGAACGATTCCAAAGGCTTTCACGGCACGCAATACTCGGGCTTAACGTGCACGCCGGAATTATTTGCGGCTTCCGGCGGAGATTAAAAAACTGATCCGCCCACTGGTAAATCCGGTGCGACTAATTTGAGCCGAGGACACGGGTGGTTCCGGGGCTTAAGGCCACCCCTGTTCGGCCATCCCTGCGCCTTTCAGCCCACCCTCGTCGCCCCGTCTCCTCCTTATTTATGCCGCCTTTCTTCCCGCCACCGGCCACCCCTAGTCCGTTTCTGTTTAAGTTGATTCAACATCGTAAATTAATCGTCGCCTTCAATTAACCCTTCGGCCCCCGCGAATTAGAGTCGCGAGCTGCCTGGTAAACATCGTGATTATTTAAGGCCCACCGCCTGTCCTCCTTCCGGCCTCGCGGATACGCGCCAGGCTGTATTGTTACGTTAATCGCTGTGTCAAGATTTGCTCGAGCACTTCGCGGGAAATCGTACGGACCGTTAACGCCGGATCGGGCGGCCGCGATTGGCCGGCTTTAATTAGGGGAGGCGTGCTCTCGGCAGTGGCCTTATCTCGAATCGTGGGACGCTCGATCGGCTGAATTATCATCGGTATAATCGAGGCCCGCTCGATGCTCTTCGAGGCTATCTTTAGCGCGCTTGGCTATTTCCCGCCGACTGCCAAACACTCCCGCCTCGATCTCCTCGAGCGAATGGTGGTAACCCTGCCCGGTTACGAGACGTCCCTCGCGTGATTAATCGCCGGCACAGCCCGGCGGATCGGTGGATTTTGGAACATCCGCGCTCCCTTCGATCGCGATTAACGTCCCGGCCGTTGGAGGAAGTTGTTAAGGAGGGAAACGTGTGCCAGTGCTCTGCTGGGATTGGGATAATGTACTCGCTTCGGGGATAGTATTCGTTTGCCATGCTTTTGTACGTTTGTAAGATGATGTAATGGAAGAGTATGATGTAATAATGAGGTTACTCTAATATGTACATAAAGCAAGATTAGTGAAGGGAGGTTTGAATACCCGCGCGATATATTGTTCCGTGAAATTTGAATCATTATCATCATATTCTATAACTTGATTTTTCGTTAACCCTTTGCAGCTCAATTATGCCATGTAGCATTATCTTCTTAAAACTCAATTTTTTTTTTAGATAGTAATTTGAGCTGGAAAGGATTGAATATAATTAAGATAAATATGATTAAGAGAAAGGTTGGAATGATTAAGATATACTAGCAGTTGCAAAATAATCGTTTTCCAATGAAACATGAGGAAGGAGTTTAAAAAGAATTTCCAGGCGTCGATCGAGGGGGTGGTTCGTTATCGCCCTCTCGCTATTACCTACCCCGATCGTTTTCGACGGAATGCCGGTATCCGTCCCCGTATCGCAACGCAGGAGCTTATCGCAGGTAGGTGGGAAAGTCGCAAGGAGAGTGACGGAACCTCCGCTCCTGGCTCGAAGCTAAGCAAGTCACGCACGCGCAATCTCCATACATCACCGTCGGAGCGTGTAAACTTTTCAACTCCCTCGCATATCCAGCTGTACCAACTGCTGTCCGGGGGACCCTTTCTCCACCCCGATTTTCTTCCTTTCTACTTGTCGTCTCCCGTGCCCATTCCGCCCCGTCCACTGGCGCTGGTCCACGAATTATTGAAGCTCAATTGAAGCGAGGGAAGACTTTCGGCCAGCTAAACGCATCCACGCTCTCCCCCTTCTCGGTTTTACATTCACGGCTCCCCCGTGTGTGTGTGCGCGCATATCCTTCCCTGCACTTCTGTCCAACGATGCCGTTCACCTTTCTCGTCCACCTTCGGCCCTCCTCGCTAACCTTTCCCGGTTCCAGGATTATTTCAGGTCCTCGTCGGAGAAAGAGAGGATGATCGATCGGCTTGGCGAGCTCGTGGAACCACCGGTACCCTCGCGATTATTCGAAATTTCCGCGCTATGTACTCCCTATGGCTAGCTTTAATTGGCAGCGATTAATCCTCGACGTGTCCCAGGGAGAAAGAGGGACGTTTCAGGAGGAATTATGGATATCGGTGCCACGAGGGAGGGGTTTCTTGGTCGTTTGGGTTAATATTGCTCGTGGTTTCCGTAGGAGGCTGGTATGAAAGAAGCTGATCGATCGCTTGGATGTCTAGCGGACAGGGAGTATATAAAAAATACACTGGATATCTGTTTCTAAAAATACGTTTTGGGGAATCGTACACCAAGGAGGAGTATGGGTGAGTGTGGATTTAAACTCTTCTTTATCGAGGCAAAGGTAATATTTGAAATGAGTCGTGGGACGCGTATCGGGGGTAAAATCGAACGATGCGCAGTATTTAAATCGGAGTTCTCCCGTAACGGCACCAGTTTTCATCCGCCACGCCACTTTAACTCCCTGTCTGTATTCCCTTAGGAGTGAAATCCAAAAGCTATGATTGCGCGCGATAGGCTACGGCCTGAAACATATCAAATTGGCATCGATGCGGGCTCGTTGTTTACGCTGGGCGTGTCAATAAATGGATCCTCCCGGCGCGCGCGCGCGCGCGCGTTTTGCCTCCAGAAAAATCGCGTGTTCCGGGGGATGATTTTGGCCGTTGCGATTTTACCGGTTTATCGAGCAGCCGCGTTCGGTAATTCGATTATCCGCTAATCGATCAACGCCCCGGCCTGCGATTCCAACGACGACATCCTGCAAACGGTTATAATCCGGGATCCGTGTTCTGGAAGTAATGGCCGCGAGATACCATAAACGGCTTCGACAGGATCTTTAATCACCGTCTAGCGCGATCTTGTCGGTTGCAGGCTGAATGTGCAACAGTTGTAACGAAATGGCGGCTACGTGAGCCATGAGAAGAGTGATAACGGATGCTCCAACCTGGTATCGTATTATCATTAATATCGCGCCACGCGACGTTTAGCCGCCAGATGTTAAGAATTCCCTGTGTATCTTAACGCATCGAGCAACGACGCAACGAAAGTCTCTTGGAAATCCTGCCCGAATATTTCATCGACTTTTGTCAAGGCCTAATAATACTTCCAGAGCAAGTGTTCACTCTCGAAATCGTCCGATTTATCATCGAATAAAGGCGCAGCGTTGAAGATATTTACGACGGGGATTACGGTAGATTACGAGGAAACGAATGGTGAATTCCTTTCACCACTTTTATAAACCCTGCTGCATGAATAATTACGGGAGGAAAGAGTACGATAAGATCATCGATTCGCTGTCGAGCCACGGTATGTTTATCGTCTTGCAAGTAATATGCAGACTTGAAACACCAGTGAGAAGCGGGTTAAGTTTACGGAAAAACGTAATCCACAGCCTTTCGCGAGTACACCCAGGAGCAGTCGTAATTCGTCCACACCTTGGCGGGGGTAGGAAAGAACTTTTCAGGTTTATAGGTCCAAGTAACCCGAGTTGTCTCGCACTCGTCCCTTAACAGGTGCTTTTCATTTTATCGCCGGATTCGTTTCCGGCAAACTGCGGGCTTAGCGTTTGCCGTGGAAGCGCTTACAAAAGCGTGGATATCTTCGAGATGAGGGAGAAGCCAAAATAGAAGTAGAGAGAGCGAGAAGGATATATATACATATACATATACACATACATATACATATGTATACAAGTATACATATATATGTAAGTATGTAAGTACGTATATATGTATACAAAGCTAGAGGAAGAGGAAGAGGAAGGAAGGAAGGAAGGAAGGAAGGAAGGAAGGAAGGAAGAGGGAGAGGGTGGTAATAATCGTTCGCGACTTAATGGTAGCCTTAACCACTCTTGACAAATTGTACGACACGGGTAGGAAGGGCCAACGAATGACCGAGCGGGCAGGCGTTTATCCTGTCCAGGGCAAGGGAATCGCGCAGACGGGGTCGTTTCGAACTCCATGAACCTTCCAGCTGCCGGAAGCTTAAGGATCGGCCAGTGCAACGAAACCGCACCCCGTGTTCCGTGATCCCAAGGGCCGTGTCGCTATATTGCGCCCGGATTATGGCGTAATGTGTGAACCAACACCTTGACTACCCCGATCTCCTTTCAGAGCCGCGCACCGCGGCCAGACAATCCTCTTTCTCGTCCCTTCAAGAGGGAGCCCCACTCCCCTAACCCTTTCTCGATCTGCGTATCCCGCGGTACCTCATTTCCTCTTGTTAGCTAGGTCGCTTAAGCTTAGTTTCCGCCGGAAAGTGTTATCGATCTATACGGTACTCAGCCCCAAACTGGCTGGACCGGCGCTCCGGTCTACGTATATCCATTGTCCGCGCGTATAGTTTGGGTAATAAGTACGGGAGATCGTTTTAAAGCTGTTTAAGCCGACGATAAATTCGGCCCCGCGGAGCTGAGAACAGGAAAATTAGCGATTGTCTCTACGACCGGTTAAAGTGAATAATCTCGAAAGCGCGGAAGTCCCGTAATGTTCCCCGTCGCTTAACCGATCCCGCCATAATTTTGCTGATTATACGGAAGAAAAATGGTAATGGCCGCGAATGGGAAGTCGGGAATTCTGTGGTGCGAAGAGGAAAAAATGCAACGATGCTTTGGAAGATCGATGCGCCTATGTAAAATATCGAGGTAAACGCCTTGGATTACGATGGACGAGGGGGGAGAAGGGGCTCGTTATTCGTCGAGCCTCGTACGGTCGCGGGTGTGAAAGATAAATGAAACCAAAATATTGGGACAACTTTGACAAAGGGCATTGAGGGCCCTGCTTAGGGATACGTATCGCATTACGGACGCAGCGCGTGCGAAAAGGTTCGCGTGGTCTGAAAGCGATCGGCTGCAAACCGATAGACGTGTTATAGTCGCATTTGTATAAATAATCCTGAACGGTTTCAAAGCATGGAAATAATGAACTGGTCGCATCGCGAATAAAGCCTAGGAGAAACGCTGTTTTATATATATTATATTACGAACTAACCATCGAGTATTACTTCAATTTAAAAGAGTCACGTTCGATTCACGTTCAAGTTTACCTCGCTCCCTCAGCATTTTGTCACCATAGACGCAGCTACGCCACCGTGGAATTTAAATTCGAAACGATATAACGGAGCGTGCACTTTTCCCGAAAGAAAAAGGCGCACACCTTTGGAGGCACCTGTATCCTAGGAACCATCGACGTGAACGATCATACCATACGCGCTCCATTGAAATTCCAAAGGGCCGATGGAGGTTTCGTGGGTAGCCGTACCTTGCGCACCGATGGCAGTCATACGGGTCCTTAATAAAGGGTGTATGATTTCAAAGATGGAACAAAAATAAATGGAAATATGGGGCCGTCCTTTGTGAAAGGGGTCGCGTGGAAAGCCGTTGTAAGGCGATACTTAACCGGTTGAACCCTCCGACATTGCTCCGTTTGCTGTCTCCGCACCTCCCCTCTTACCTCGGCACGCAATATGCTCGCAAAGAGGATCGGATTTGTTATGACGTAAAACTATTCGAAACTCGATCCGTCAGGGAAGGCTTTAATATTTTGACAAGGGACTTCCGTCCCTGGATGTGCATTATCGCGGAAACTTCCGGCGCCGATCGTCTCCGGCGATCGCATTTCTATAATCGATCGTGACACGCTTTTGGGCAATGCTCGCTTTTCATTAGGGCACCTGCTCCTGACGTGCCGGTCCTTCCCGTGGGACAAACACCCCACGAGCCATTGTCTGTCCTCCGTGGAACGGGCCAAATTCGGGAAGACGCGCGGAGATATATGTCCCGGCGCGTACAAGTGCTTACATAATTTAGCAGGGAAAACGCGCCGGTTTAACGCGATCTCCGCGAAATTTCTTACCGCCTGTATTATCGAATCGCGATCGTACATAGAAATGCGAGGTGTTCGTCAAGGGGTTCGCGGACGAGCGTCCCTCGAAATTGAAAGTCCCGCATTTGATCGTGTAATTTCTTTGCCCGATGAAAAATGGGGATCCCGTGGATTTTACGGTTCGCGGGTAAATAGCGCACGCAAAAGCGGCGCACCTGCGTACCCCTGGATACCGGCCGGGAAATCGTATCGCTTTATTTCGACGCGCCAGTCTCGTTTGGTCCCAGATATTATTTTTCCCGAAGCCGCGGCTAAAATTACAATTTTTCTTCGGCGTCGCATAATGGCCGCGGAAATAGGAAAGTAACGAGCGTGGCGGGCGGGCAGGTAATAAACGATTTTACGCAAGCGTAATTCCCGCTGTCAGTCGGCGGGCTCTGTTATCGCAGTGCCGACGATGGAAATTAAACGTCCGGAAACTCCGCGAATGGCGATGACCGGTAAGTTTCTCACGATTGGATGATCTCGACATATTTTTACAGCAAAGTCACTCTTAATGCATCTATTAAACTCGAGTACGCGTCGATCAGATTTCCAATTTTATTCGTATTTCAGATTCTGGCTTGGTACTGTGTGCGCGCGCGCTTTATGGCCATCTCGAATCTATTTTTTTTTCCATACATACGTCTTTCGATTTGTCGGTATCCTTTTGATCTCCATCGAAATAACTAATCAGCCGGTGTCGTGAAATTCAATTTTACTTTACCGTCATCTTCGGGTACAGTTCAACGTTTGTGAAAGGCTCGAGCACTGATTAAAATTTTCCGAAAAAACCGGATTCGCGTCAGGAAAATTGAAATCAAAGCCGGTTGATGGATTTCATGCAAAGTGAATGAAATTTTTTATTAAAGCGTACAATGCGATAGGCGCGGGAGTTTTTAAAGTACTGCTGTGATGAAATATACGCACAATATTTGTACAGCTGCTAAAACCATCGTTGCGTTGTATTAAATACTTTTACGCGGCCGTGTCTCCATGGCAATTAAGTGTTACGAAGAATATTTCGTTTTTCATGGAAATCTACATTCCGTGAATCGCGAAATACGTATTTGGTTGTTCGAAGCTGGACAAGCAGCTAAACAAGGGAAGGCGAGGTATCTCGAGCCCCGAAACGAACGTATTTATATTTCAGGCGTGATGGACAGCTTTTAAATCATTCGTGAAACGGTACTCGCGACACATTTCTCCTTTAATTTCTGCACGACGTTTTTCGTTCTCCAAAAATGGCCTATAATGAAGAGACGCGTCAAGAAAAAGCGAGCTGTCCATACCTTTACTGGATTTCCGTTAACATTTGCTTATCAAAGAGGGATCGAATTCCGCGCTTCATTTTTCTGTCGTTGCTTTCAATACGGATGAAATATCGGCGATGTGCGCTTCCCAGCTAATCAGTTTTAGCTGAGAATTATCGATTTCCCATCACTTCGATTCGATAAAAGTGGAATTCTGATATTATACCAGCAACTGTTATGTCAGTTATGAACGCAGTAACGTCACGTAAATGGATAGCGAAGGGGTAATAATATCGAAGAATAATTACATCCGTGGCGATAGTAAAAATAGCGATGTATCAAATACCAATATCGTTGTGCTTCGAGCCTCCGCTCTTTAGATTGCCACTTAACGGTGTCACTTTAATTTACAATTGTACGATCATTCCCGTCAATTCTCTAATATACTCGTCGACCAATCGCGTTTAATCGTGGTACACAATCGCGGGAGAGTGCACAACGAGGTTTGAAATTATACACGTTGTCGCAAGGGTTAGTTTTCTCGGCCAGAATCCATAACACGGTGGCTGATCACACTACACAAGTCCCCCGAGAGAGAAATCTGTAAGCTTTGATGTTCTCAGGTTTTGATCACGTTGCGAGTCGGGCGATATACCGGCGTGTTCTGGAAAACAAGATACTATATCAAAGACCGACTAGTTCCACGACCTTTCTAACAAGAGGCAGCAGTAAGTTTCTGCCAACTTACTTTACTACCGACTATCGTGGTTGCTTTGCAAATAAACCAATTAGGAACTCCCCTCCCTCGCGCTCCCGCGTTAATCCGATATTCTCAAAATTAAATCAATCCTCATTTTCGTCCGGCGCGCTTCGATAACACTTTCCTCTTTATCCCCGTCGCGTGGAATTCCACGGATATTACGGTCCAGCGGTTCGATTTCGCGTCGCAACAGACGCGCGAAAATCGAAGCGTATCTTGTTCCAAAATTGAATGGAATTGCGTGTTATGGCAACCGAGCAATTAGCCGTTGCACTCGCTGGCTACGCCCTCGCTGTAACCGAGAGAAAACAAGGTTGGTCCTCTTGCGGATAGTCGTAGATTCACAGTAGCTCATCCGAACCGCACTGCTGTCTACCTACTCGTAGCGCTCGGTTGGCTGGATAGGGCACTCTAATTCGTTGCAATCAAGGGAACCTTCGGTGCTATTTGTCGACCTTGTTGCGCCTCTATTAGTTCCGCGTCAGAAAGCATGGTCGCGTGATTTGTATTCCCAATGCCGCTGTACATCTAAACCAGGAGCGTGCGTAAGTTTGCCGTTTGAGGCAAGTTCCTGCAGAAACTCAGAGGAGAAAAAAAAGGGGGGGGTCGCGGTGGCGTATTGCCAAAATGACCTAATCTCCCTCGAGGAACGATTCTACGCTCGTATTTCTTGAGATCCGTGCCAAAGGTTCTCATCGCGCGAGCATTCGCCTCTGCCTACCCACAGATCTTCCCGCGGTTGGACGTCCGTAACCCACTGGGTTTGCATAAACGACCTTAGTTCGGCCAGTAACTTCTGTCGCGCGTAATTCATTGTAAAGCGTCTCCATCCTGAGGGCGGCGCGATAAATCCCAATTTATTCCGCGCCTTCTTTCCTCGAGCGCGCCACCAGGAGCCGAAGATCCTTGGGTTTTATCGCGCCTAGCCAAGGTGTTGCATTAACGAAACGCGTACAGCGGGACGGGGCAAATTTCCGCTAATTGAGTTCCTTTAAGGTGATTAGCTAAAAGGTGTAATTGTATCAACGAACTTCTCGACGAAGGAAGAAGAAGGTGTTACCCAATGCATCTTCGGCAATGGCGTGCCACCAGCCGCGAGTCGTTGCACTCGCGAGATCGATAGGGCGCCGATAAAACATTCCTATAGTCCATCGAGATTACCCAACGGGCCAGCCGACAATTTTCGTGCTATAAGAAAATTCTTCCGCGCCGATGTAGAGGCCAAAGGGGAAATGAGACAGACGAGGGAGAATCGTCTGGCCGTTATCAAGGTTCCGCGACGTCTCCCCCTATTTTCCCTCTTCTCCACGCGATGTTACACTTTTAAAGACTTACCTAACGAACTTCCTCCCTTCTTCCCCCCCTCCTCATTTTCCTTGGAGGATTAATGACTCGTTATTACTTCCGATACTCGATAACAGAAGGTGGTATCGAGGTGGGGCCAGGATCGCGCTCCTTACTCCCGGAGATCGCGTCGAATGAAAGCCGATTGAGAGAGAAGTTCGGTCGTTACGCAGGCCTCGAGAACAAAAGGGGGGGGGGGGGAGAGTGGACGTCCCGCGGAATTGCTCAGTCTAAGCGCGGACGACGGGCTCCGTTCGAAAGTGCAATTGCGCTTGTCAGAACTTATCGGGTGCCTGATCTCGTTACTCATCCCACCGGCCTGTCCTCTCTGGCGGCCTTCTTTAAAAGTTGATCTAAAACATCCATTAGCGATACCCCGCCGGGGCTTCTCCTTTCTCAAAGGCAGGTTGAAAATGGCAATTTGTAGCGGTGCAATTAACCGTGCTGGGAAATTCTACGTGCAAATGTCCCTCCGGTAACGATGCTCTCGAACTAATTTCGTATCATTGAAATTGTTCTGTAACGAGGAGGAGGAGTGAGGGGGGGGGGTGGAGTGACGAGGAGGAGGAAGGAGCCGCGTTTCGTCGGATAGCCGTTCTCGTTGTGTTGGCTACTGGTAGGAGGGGAGATCATTTTTTATTAATCAAGGGAAAATTTCCGCGGCGCTAACCGAGGAGGCGTCCTCGCCAGGGCGCGCCTCGCGCTTTTACGCTTAAGTATATTAAATCTCTAGATTTTCATCAGACGGAGACGAGCTCGAGAGGCCGTGGAGGGAGAAAAATGGCAGGTAAAATTGCTCCTAGGCGCGACAGATCCCTTGTTACCCATGTAGCGGCAGACTTACCCCGCGTGCATTTCATTAAGGGAATACTGTGTCTAATTGAATACCGCCGTAAGATACGGCGCTTCAAAGTGGGGCTATAATCATTTTTAGGCCCTGCGCAACGTGCAGTTAACACTGGAACTGCCAGACACTTTCTGGGCATATTTAGAACACCACGTATAACTTTAAAAACGAGACGAGTGTAAAGATAAATTTCAGTAAATCAAAATAGTGATCTAAATACTGCATGAAAATCATGGAAAATCTCAAAAAATACATCGTTATAAAGTACTACGATTTTTTAAAGAAACTACCGACCAGTCACTTTGACTGGTTTGGTAGTTCTAGTGTTGACGCCTCCGCGAAGAAATTGACGCACGATAGATCTATATATA